>CM021771.1:39222169-39297248 GCA_011076525.1 Nettapus auritus | reverse complement strand
GCCCCAGGGCGGCGGGAGGGCGGCGGGGCGCGGGGCCGGCCGGCAGCGGGACCGGGACCGGCCGGGAGCGGGAGCCGGAGCGGGGCCCCGCCGCCGCCGCCTTCCTTTGTGCGCCTCGGTCCCTGACGGAGGGGGACGGGCAGCTGCGGCCCTGGACCGAGTTGTTGAAATTTATCCCTTTGTGTATATTACAATATCCTCCATTTTTCCTGCCCTCTAAACAACGAGCCTCTCGCCATCTTGGGCAGTTTGTTATTCCCGAGTCTGTCCTGTCCGTCTCTTTTAGGGGAAATACGTGAAAACCCTCAAAGTCTTTCAGGATGAGACTCGAAGTTTAGGAAATGTTACAGGGACAGGCAGTGACGTCACATAAAGTTTAAGGGGATTTTTTCCAAGCGTGTGCTCTTTCCCCCGGAATTCCTCCCGATCTCAACCACACTTTAAAGACAAGGGTTCCTAGCTGAGCCTGCATGTTCCGGGAACAGTAAGAGTGGGTTCCTTCACCACCTTTCTAACAGGTAGAGAAAAAAACATGATTTTGATTATTCCCCCCCCCCCCCTTTTTTGGCCCGGGCTTTCAGTATTTAATTTCTAATTGTTACTTAACTGTTCGGTTGTTTAAAAAAATGAATACAAAGTTACGTGAAATAAAAAAAATCCGGAGACTTATTTATATTTATGGAAATTATTTAAAGTATTTATCGAAGGTGAAAAACTTGGTCCAGAATCTTCCCTGAGGAATAAAGAGTTTCTAGATGGGATGAGGAACCCGGAAATATGCAGTTTTTCCATTTTGATGTGACACGTTTTGGGGGCATATTTGGAAGCAACAGATACTTTAAGCTGTATTGTTGAAAGGTTCCTCTTGGAAAATCTCTCTCCATAGATGTATTACACGTAGTTTGGGTTTATGTTGCGGATGCTATATAACGTGGGCGGTAAAGTGTAGTTACTATGCTGAATTCAATACAAAAAAAATCTTTTTCACTGCTGGCTATCAGGACTGTGTCAACTGTTGCAAAAAGGGAAACAACAAAAGGTAGCATTGTTCTAATTTACTTCTCAGTTACTTTTTTTTATCATCTCATATAAGTTTCTGTGGTCAGATGGTAATTCTGGGTGAAACACTGCATAATTGATAAGGAAAACCTGTTGTAGGTAAAGTTCAGTTTTTTCATTCTTTTCCCTGTACTCGACTTACTTGCTGCATATTTACAGTAACACTAATGAGAACATGAAACCGCCTGTATTTAATTTGCATTTCCTTTGTCTTCAAGGGTGGGAAAAGCACTGACAACACTTAACCTAGAAAGAAAGAGGAATAGCTGTTAGCACATAAAGACTTTTTCTAACCAAGTCGGTATTGAATGATGTATTTGAGGTATCCTAAAGGTCATGTTGGAAGAAATGTCAGTTATTTACCTCAGTGTGTGCCTTTTTTTTTTTTTTTTTTTTAAATGCATTAGACAGAATGGCAGAATTGCCTTGTTTGCCAGCAACATGAACCATGAACCTTAGGTAGATGATAACGTTGAAATAGTTAAAAGCACGTAGAACAGATGGCTCTAAATTATACATGCAGCAAAGGTCTTAGAAGATGTGGCAGATTACAAATGGTGAGCACCAGAGGATAAGCAGTTTCAGAAAATGATAGTTACTATATCTGATGTCTTGTACCTATAATAAACTATGTGCGTACTTTTGTCACACTGCTGCAAAAGCAATAAACTACATAAGAAAATGGTAGCTGAGGTAATTTTTGTAAAGTGTATGTAGAGGAAACACTAAGAATTGTTCAGGGATCTCTTGATGATAAAGAAATATTGTTTTCTTTTTTTAAAAATTATACCAATTCCTTGTAAACAGTGGAGCATTAATATTGTGTTATGTTCCAGTTCTTCATAAATAGAACCCTTTGGATAGTAAAAAAAAAAAAAAAAAAAAAAAAAAGCCTTTCTTTAGAGAATGTCAATGCATCCCTCTAGTAGCAACTCAAAGTTATTTCTGAATGGCGCAGAGTTTTGTGACTAATGTATAGCAGTAGAAGACTAGAATTGCACTGCTGGTACTTATCATCCTACTTTTTTTAAAAAATTATTATTATAAATAAAGCTAAATCCTGATGTATTGGTTCCCTTTTACTTCAGTATTTTCAGAAAAAATACTTGTAAGTCACTCTTGTAGACCATTGTAGGTTGTCAGTAACATTGTAAATTTATTTGAACAGTGTTAGGGGAAAGACAATACGTGCTTTGTGATTCTGGGGACAAAGATGTTTACAAAAATCAGCTAGGATGCTTTGAATTTTCAAAGGATAAATTGTCACCATTTTTATATTATGCGGGGAATAAGCAGTGGTTTGTCATTTCCGTGGGTAGACGTTATTTTCAGTAATTATTTAATCTTTATACTGACCTTACGGTGAGAAGAAATTGCTACAAGGCACATTTTTGTCTTGTGAGACGCTGAAAATGCCGATAAGAAAGTAATGGAAGTCCTTCTAGGGCCTGCTGCCCTTTTTCTTATTTTCTTTGTTTGAATATTTATAATAGAACTGCAGTGTAAAGGAACAGATGTTTTGGAAAACATCCTGATGTGTTGCTTTTCTTATGGGAGTGTATAACTGTTCCTTCTGATGCCTCGACTTGACAGCTGGTTGATTTCATGGAGCTGCTAAGAAGCCATTAGTGGTGTCATTGAATTGAAACAGAACAGTCACTCTCAGCTTGTGTCTTTGTAACTTCAGTATTCTTACTCGAGATGTGGAATATCACAGTTGCAAAGAAGGGGAGGTTCATGCTCTTTCTCCCTGAATTAGTGATAGGGAGGTATCAGCAGCACTTGTCTGCTTTTAGTTTTATAAGATGCTTACCATGGCATATGCAGTTTTGAGGGCTAAGATCTGATGTGTTGCAAGGCATAGTTAACACAGCCAAAAATGCGGTGTCTTCTACGCGCACACACTGATACGTTAAGGGCATCCCATAGTTCAAGCTACTTCATGGTGATATTTTTGTCCCTACTACAGGTTTCTTTAAAGACCTTTTACTTCCTTCTTGGTGCTAAATAGTAGGGGCAAAAATAAAGTAAACCTTTAGAATCTAGTTCTTTTTCTCAGAGAAAAATGTAATAGAGACTTGGCATAAAGATGTAACATAGTACTGAGCAACTTTTTTTTGAAAAATGAGCAAGTACTCCAATAGAAGATAGCAGAAGAGTGGTACTTCGTGTTTTTGTCATTTAGCTAATTTGGCCTAGTGAAGATTTCCAAGTAAGTTTTCTCTGAAGTATGGTACAACTTTTGAGTTGTTTCACTGCAGTACATTCCGTAAATGATGTCATGCCATGTTTTAAGCTACTTTGTGTTCATAATTACATCAGTATTTCTTCTGATGCCAGGCATCAAGGACAGCAGTGTTTTTTGTGATTATTTACTCTAGATCATCTTAAAAATTGACAAGATGGAATAAATGCATCAGTCAGATATTATAAATCAGGTATTTCTCATGAGGGTAGCATTATACAGAATCCAAGATATAGGTAGAGTTGATCTTTTCCATTCCACAAAAAAAAGTAAATGAAACATCCTATGTTGTAAGAGAGACGTATGGTTTTTATTTTATTTGTTATGCTGCTACCTTACAGATTAAAAGTCATTTTACTGTGTTTTTACTGTGCAATGGTTGAATGAAAAAATGCATCTTTGTTGGGGTCTGGGGGGGTTGAAGTCATTTCCTGCTTACTCTTTGGGACAAGGAGTGGGATAACGGGTACTGTATTAGAAAAATTAGAGAAAGTAAATCCTCCCTACCCAATTATACCTGCTAAAAAAAAAAAAAAAAAATGTGCCGGAGCTGAGTCACCATTTCTCATTTGAGTTTCTTAGTACTTTTGTGAAGGTGAGAAAGTATTGGTTTCACTATTAGACTCTGATGTACATAAGGATTTATTTAGTCTTTTACCGCCATCATAAGAAGTTGATGGTGGAGGTGAAAGATAAACTGTCTTCACTGACTGCTCTATAGCACGACTGGTAAGTACTTCTTGAGAACTGCAATGCCCGCGGGTTGTTAGTTTGAGAAGTTGCTACTTGATTGCTTAAGTTGACTGTTTAAAAAAATGGGACCATATTTTCATCTGGTCTCTGCAGAACGGTGATGCATTCTTCACCTTAAAAATATTTTTTACCTTACAAATATATAATTAAGAGCCCAAATAATAACGTAGAACACCTAATACAAATAGCACACCACTTCATATAGTAGATGAGTTTAAGTCTTTACTTGCTTTTTTTTTTTTAACCTTTTCTCTGCCCTGAATTTACACTTACATAATGCCCTGGTCTTCAGACATTCTTTACCAAATAACTAATAAAAACACTCAATGTACTTTTAAAAATTTATATCAGACTTTTCATTTCTAGAAAGAAAATAAACCAAAAAATACTTAATTTTACAGTGTAATTTATTTCCTCCTCCTTTCTTTTCCTCCTCCTTTCCTTGAGAAATAGTGACTGTATTGCTGCAGTAGAATTTAATGAGGCCACCAGGTGAAAGAAACGCTCCTGGTGAGGAAGTCTTGCTTGCAGTTTTATAATGTTGCAATAAGGAAAGGAGGTTTTCCCTGCTTACTTTAAAAGAATCGATTTATGCATTTGACATAATTCCTAAAAAAACAAAACAAAACAAAAAAACTTTATGTGGATGTTTTTCTTTTTCCGATCGGAGGGGAAAAGACAAATAGCAAAGAAAGTACCCATTTTAAAACTTATGTAATGGCAGGTGATATCTCAGATGAGTCTCTGAAAAGTATGGACTTGCGGAAAGAAGATAGATTGGGCTTGTCAGCATTTCCCCATCCTTTCCGAAGGATGATGCTTGTTGTCATTGACACGAACTCTTCCCCATTGCCTTCCTACTCACACCCATCAGGGCCTCCTGAATGACCTTTGCTGGGTTTAAAGGACACTTTGCACTTGGTGTAGGTCAGGCATTTTAACGATCTGAACGGGTTAAGCCTTGTTAGTTTGCAAGAAGAGATTGCAGAGATTTAGCTAGCCCCTGAGGGGGGCATCACACAAGACCTTAAACAAGTAAACGTGTAAAGGCACCACCTGAAAACATTATCTACCTGATGGAGTGTTTACTACTGTGAATAGTCCCATTGAAACCGAGGGGACTGCTGAGTGTAAGGACTGGTCACCGGAAGAGCAAATAGGTTTAGAAATAATATCGTGGCTGTCCGACCATGTCATCTGCTTGGAGCCTCAGAACTTCAACTCTGGAGCTGTTGGAAGGGATAGCGAGGAATTTTCATTTATGAACAGAAACCCTTACTAGTGTGCTCTTGCAAATTAGAGGCAGCGTAAGATAGATTTTCTTCAGAATATTTATTAAATATGATGATACAGTGGTACAAAATACTCTGCCTAGCTGTTGTTGATTTGGAATCCTTGGAGATTCAGTCTTGGATGAGAAGCTGAAACTTTGAAATCTCCGAGGGAGTTTTTTTTTCCCTTCACTTAGAATATGTAACTAACAAATCTTGATTGTGACATTATTAATCAATTTGTATTGAGAAACTTATGCGTTTTCAATGCTGAATTACCCTATTAAACAGTATATTGCATTTTATCAGATTATTATTTTAAAACAGTGGTTGTTGGGGGGTATCCAAATACAATCAGCAAAAAAAAACAAAACAAAACCAGAACCTCCTCAGTCCTCAGTGTTTTTTTTTTTGCACGAGAGAAATCCAGTTTGATGATGATTATTGCAGTGGTCCATCTGATGTGTAGTGATGTAATTGTGTGGATTTTGCCCCATTTTCTGTTCTTACACTTTTCCACAAGGATGCACTCATTAATCAAAGACCCTGCACTCCTGCTGAGGGCGGAGAGGTTCATCAAATTGGCAGCCACTTTGGTGTAAAGAACGGTGTAGTGAAGCTCTTCATGTGCTGGGACATAAATAAATCTAAGGTCTTTGTATGCAAACCCTGGAGGTTAATACTGTATAATTCAATGTCCTGCCTTTGTTTTTATGATTGATGTTTTAAAATGTTTGAAGCATGATGCGAGCCTAGGAGGTCAGGGCTGACAATGTGATTGGCTGAAGGAAAAAAGTGTCAGCTTGGCTGAGACTTCATGTGTGCTGCAGAGTGTTTTTTTTTTTTTTTTTTTTTTTCCTTCTCCTTTTCTTACTTTTTGCTGTGAGATAATTGTTGTATTGCCTGAGCTGTTATAGGAAAGTTCTAGAGACTGACAACCCCTGCTGTGATAATGGACTTAGTGCATGAAATGCCAGTAGCGTGGTCCTGTTTGTTCTGAAGCTTACTGCTATTTGTATCCTTAACGGAGCTAACGTGTAGAACAAGCAAACACTACTGGGATTTCTCTGTAGAAATAGTGCTGGGATTTGGCTTTAACATGGATTGCTTGCATATTCATAATTTAAGAACAGCTGGTTAGAGCAAGCACATAGTCATTTGCAAGCTATTATAAACCATTCCAGTCACACATGGAGGCTGTGATTGAGGTTTTGTTATTGATCTACCTGCATTTGAAATCTGGTCACTGCAGCCACAGAGGCCTTTCATTTCAGCCAAGCTTGCAGCACAGAACAGCCTCAATATTCAATATTCAATTCTAAGGAAATGCTGAATAAAATGATAAAACGTGAGCTTTAGAGAAACAAAATGTAAGGGTCAGCAGTGACGCACATCTTAAATAACAATTGTTTATGTAAAGCAGCCTAAAAAAATAACATCAACCAACTGCTGTAGTCCTTTGATTTCTTTCAGTTTTCCAAATAAGAAATCATTAGACTTATCCAAGGTTACACTGGTAAAACTAATCACTGAAATACGCGGTTTTAATGCATTGTGTGCCCAGTGCTTTTGGACCAGAAATATGAAATGTGATTATATTGCACAAAATGGTGGTGTAATAAGTGCAGCCTGGGGAGTATCACATAGAAAAACTAGTGGATATATTAAAGCTGACAATACTGTTTACATGGGTAGGATTTTCTGTTATAATGTTAAATATAAGTACTTAGAAGCCATTGCCAGTGGTGACATATAAGCTGTCTGTGTTAGTAAGCGTGATTTGCTGTTGCTGCTGCTGTTTTAATTCCAGTTTTGGTATTCCTGTTTAGAAATAGTGAGGCATTACCACTAGTGTTTATGCTTAGGTTTGTAACTTTTTGATATCTTTTGTTACCTTAGTGATTGGGTCTTCTAAAGGGGAAATTATATTTTTGAAAGGCTGTAAAAAAATATTTCTGAACATCTTTAGTTCCTGTGGGAATAAGAGGGCGTCCCCAATGCTCGCTTCCATACGTATTTTGATCCAGTATCTTCCAAGTTTCTTCGTCATAATCTGGCATGTAGGCAAAAATGGTTGCTGAGGAAAGATGTAAATAAATTCTTACTTTGTATGTGTGGAACCTGGAAGACGAGAAGCCACTAAAGAAGGTTCCTTAATGTGTTAGTCAGTTAAAAATACCTGGAGGAGGACATACAGGCCTGAATGATGGTCTAGTTTTTCAAGCTGTATTAGTTGATTTAATAAAAGATACTATCTCTCCCTACAGCTTTATTTTTATTTTTTTTTTTAAAGTAGTTATAGCACTTTTAAAAAGTCTAACCATAAGAAATGTAGTGTTTTTCCATTGCAGCTCTGATCATTTTTCATCCTTGGTTTACCCTGAAGCATCTCATTGCTTCTTTTAGATGTTGATGAAAGAGCTAGATCAGAGATAATAGTTAAGGCTACAGCTGTGTGGTTTAGGAGAAAAGTGAGGCAGAAGAGCGGAGTGTTCCATAGTTCCATTATAAAGCACAGTTTTAAGAGCTTTCAAAGCAAAGAGAATTCCTCTACTTATTTAGCTAGTCTAATATTAGAAACAATAGGGTGCCCATTTTTTCTCTTTAAGGGAAATTACTTTAAGTAGGGCTCTGAAGAAGTGAAATGGATGCTTTGCTCTCTTTCTTTCTTTTTTTTTTTATTTTTTTTATTTTAGTGGAAACACTGAATGGGAGTAGTCTACTTAGTAATCATTGACAATCAGAAAACAGTGGACAGTAACTGAAATGTTCTCACCATTTTGTGGGTATAAGGCAGTGCTGAAAAGATACTGTCCCAAGGAAAGTGTGATTGAAACAGTTGTCTGAGAAGTGGAAAGAAAGTTGAGATCCATTTTCCTGTATAAAAACAATGAAAGGGTGTAGATTATTGTACTGTTGAAAGGCATAAAGATAATGGATTTTCTTTTTCTTGTGTTCAGAGCATTTGTGTATTAGGAGTACTGAATAATATGAAAAAAATACAGCAATACATTCCAGCAATTCTCCATTGTTCTGACACCTTAATAGAGAAAACACTCAGATTGGCAATTGTACCTTGAACGTAGTGGAGAAAGGTTTGGAACATAGGGTTTAAGCAAAGTGGGTGAGTGGGACAGCATTGCTGTCTTTTTAAGAAGTGCTTTCAAATTTTTATTCCTAAGACTTCAGTGTCATCTGCACTGAGACAAATGCATTTTCAAACAAGAGTGGGAAGTATTGATTCCATAGTTAGTCTTGTCCAGAGGGTTAGTTTTCATGAGCTGTTTCTTATGACTGTATGAAGAGGTCTGTTGATCATGGAATGGAGTTGTCAAACAGCATGCTGGGAAGGAAGGGAACTTTTAAGATAAAAGTAATGTGAAGGGCACTAATCAGTAACTGCAATTGTTACAAGTAATCACTTGTAAAAATGCACTATTTTCCCTGGTGTAAGGAACTAAAAGGAATAGTTTATATTAGTAACTTCTTTTTTAATGGTGTATATAGCAGCTTGGAATACTTCCTTGAATTTTTGGAGAGGTTTTCTCTATGTCAACATGTTCCGGATTCTTATTAAGATATATTGGTGATCTGTTGACAATTCTTGCAAATGCCAATAAACTTTTCATGTTAATTGTTATGTTGTTGTGGATATACAGCATATTGCAAAGTTTACTATGTTGATGTAAATGGTTTATTCGAAGATACAATTAACTGTAGACTTTTTTTTCAGTTGCATAAATTAATTGTATTTTTGAGAGATCTGTTAGTAATGTAATGCCTGTATCATCCGAACAGGCAGGTAAGGGGGGGCAACTGCCCTTTTTCATTTATTTTGCTCTAAATGCTTTATTTATATAGTTTATTGTAGCTTTGGTATCTTGTAGAGTGCTTAGTATAAATGCAGGAACAGTCACCTAGTGCAGTGATCTGTTTTAGACAAAACAGGAAAAGTTTAAAATGCAGTTTAGTGGGATCTCTAACACAGTTAGGAAAGCTGAGTGACGTAATTCGCTTCATACATTGACCTCAGTGGAACTGCCCTGCATTCTATTCATTTTTATAAAACTCGGACTGGGAGAAGGGTACATTCTTCAGTGTTTGTTTTCCCTGTTGCTTCCAGCAGCATAGGCGATAATATTTGAGTGCTAATTTAGTTTGGTAATGTGTTGTAGATCTTCATTATGTTTTGTTTACATACAAGAATTTTATTCTTTAGCAGCCCCTACGAAGTTTCCATACGTAATTTGAGTGATTCATAACTCAGTAAATCCTTTGTGGTTTACTGCAGAAGTTTGAGTAAATTTTGAAGAGGTATTTTGGTGCCAAATTTCAAATCTGTTTCTTTATAATAGTCACTTAAGAAATTTTTAGGAAAAAAAATCCCTTGCAAATTTCTGTGGGTGACCCAGCACAGAAGATAATACAGAAATAGTAAATCAGTATTTTTGGTTGAAAATGTCACTGCAAGTTGTAATATGTTGCTTAGCGTGAATTCTGCTGGTTGTGGAAAGCAGTGACCAACAAATGTTTTTTTCAGAGTTGTTTCAGAAGAATTTTCAAAGTATAAAGATCTTTATGAGCAAAAGTTGCATTTTTATGTTAAGATTCAGTCAGACTCAAGATACACATTGTGAGCACTTTGTAAATACAGCATTGGACAGATTGGTGGATAGAGTTCCTACCAGCCTGACAAACAAAGGAACAGTTTGCAGAAGTTACCTGTGTTGTCTTATGTTACTTACAAGGTCAGAATGTTAAGATAGAAAGGAAGATTCATGTATCATTTTGGATGTATGGTATTGTACTACTGTGTTGAAAGGTTTCTCTGGCTTGGTAAGAGGGGATATTTATTTGTATGGCTAACCTTCAAATTTTTCATTTGTATTTTTTAATTCTAAGGTTTGTGATAGTTTACTTGCAGAATCAGTAGGATGATCAGTAAATGACTGGTACCTGAGTTGTTGCATGTAGCCGTGGAAGGACATTCACAGAATCAGATAATGCTTTTTTTTTTTTTTTTTTTTTCCTTGTCGAAACTAAAGTGTTCCCCTCAAAAAAGGGGGAAAAGGGATTTTTCATTTTGTGTCTCTTTAACCATCTTTTCAAGAAGTTGCTTTCTTTTGCAGTTGGTGTGGTGATTGGGCCTGTCTAGCCCTGAGCCCATGGGCTGTGACCTATCCCTTGGCAGTAACATAACTGAAGTTAGATACTCCTCACTTCTTGAAGATCCATACTTACAGTTATGGTGCTACTGGACAGAAAGATGCCAAATTGACTCTAAAATCTTGTGTTAAAAAGAGTAAGGGGCATCAGATTGCTTCGTGTGTGTGTGTGTGTATGTATATATATATGTATACATATATAATAGAATCATAGTATGGTTTGGGTTGGAAGGAACCTTAAAGATCACCTAGTTCCATCCCCCTGCCATGGGCAGGGACCAGAGAATCATAGGATACCTGAGTTGGAAGGGACCCACAAGGATCATTGAATCCAACTCCTGGGTCCCCAAAGGATCCCTCCCTCCTCCCCCCAAAAACCAAACCAAAACAACAAAAAAAAATCAGACCCTGTGTCTGAGTGTTGTCCAAATGCTCCTGGAACTCCGGAAGGCTCAGTGCTCTGACCACTGCCCGGGGGAGCCTGTCCCAGTGCTTGACCACCCTTTGGGTGCAGAACCTTTCCTTCTCACCCAGCCTGGCCCTCCCCTGTCCCAGCTCCATGCTGTTCCCTCGGGTCCTGTCACTGTCCCCAGAGAGCAGAGCTCAGCGCCTGTGATTGTATGAACTTGCTCAAAAAACAATGAAGTCCTTCATCCAAATTGTTTATGAAAACATGGAAGAGGATGTTTCTAAAGTGGAGCCCTGGGGAACCCCACTAGTGACAGGTTGTCAGCCTGAGGTAACCCCATTTAAAAGAACCTTGTGGGCCCAACCCATCAGCCAATTGTTCACCCACCTTACTATGCTCTTATCTAACTGTATACTGGTCGTTTTGTCCAGAAGGCTACTGTGCAAGACAGCTTCAAAAGCTTTACTGAAATCCAGAAAGATTACATTGAATGGCTTCCTTTGGTTTACTAGCTGGGTGAACTTGTCGTAGAAGGAAATTAAGTTTGTTAGACGTGACCTTCCTTCCCCTAATGAACTCATGTTGGTTCTGACCGAAGACTGTGTTGTTCTTTAGGTGTTTTTCAACAACTCCCAGAGTAATCTTCTCCATAATTTTACCAGGCACTGAAGTGAGACTGACAGGCCTGTAATTGCCAGGATCTTGTTTTTTGCCCTTCTTGAAAACTGGGGCCACACTTGCCAGCTTCCAGTCAACTGGTACCTCTCCAGATTCTCAAGACCATTGAGAAATAATTGAGAGAGGCCCCACAATGACAGCAGGCAGGTCAGTGAGTACTCTGGGATGAATGCCATCAGGCCCCATGGACTTGTATGCATCCAGGTGGAGCAGCAAATCCTGCACAAGTTTGGGGTTAACTGGGAGTTTATTGTTCATACAGTCATGGTCCTTCAACTCATGAGCTGGGGTGGGGTCCCAGAGCCTGTCAGTGGTGTTGAAGAGATGAAAAATGCATTAAATGCATCTGTGCTTTGTCTATATCCCTGTTTTTGAGGTGAGCGTCCTCATCAAATATCAGACCAATGTTTGCCCTGGTCTTTCTTTTCCCATTAACGTACTTTAAAAAGCCTTTTTTATTGTCCTCCACACTGCTGGCCAGCTTCAACTCTAATTGAGCTTTGGCCACCCAAATTATCTTTCTACTAAGGTGAGCAGTATCTTTGTAGTCCACTTAACTCACCCGACCTTGCTTCCAGTGACCATGCACTTTTTCCCTAAGCTCTTGAAGAAGATCCCTGCTCAGCCAGGCCATCCTTCTGCCCCTCCTGATTGACTTCTGACATTTTAGAATTGCCTGTTCCTGTGCTCTTAAGAGGTGGTGCTTAAAAACTGACCGGCATTGATGGACCCCAGTGTCTTTAAAAGCAGTTTCCCAGGGGACCTTACTGACTAGTTCCCTGAGCAGTCTGAAGTCTGCTCTCCTCTAATTCAGGGTTGAAGTTTTGGTGGCAGTTTTCTTTGTATCACCAAAAATTCTGAATTCAACTACCTCATGGTCACTATGGCCAAGGCAGCCACCTGTCACCACTTCACCCACCACACCCTCCAAGTTTATAAGCAACAGGTCCGGAGGGGCACCTTCTAGTTGGCTCTCTTAGTACCTGTACCAAGAAGTTATCAGGGTGCTTCAGGAATTTCCTGGATTTGCTTGTCTCAGCTATGTGATATTCCCAGTTGACATCTGGCAGGCTGAAGTTGGGATGCCTGATCAGGTTGCTCAGTTTTGTAAGAAAATTTTGGGTTTAGTATGATGTCACTAAATGCTTTATAAAGTTTGATTTAAATTCTGATTTATTGACGGAGTTTTATTCTGAAAAAAATAAGTCGCATGTAGATCAAGAGTAAATTAACACCTTTCAGAATGTGTTTTCAAACCACATACTTAAAATCCATGAGATCCATATTGATTTCTCTTACTGGGTTGGCTATTTTTACAATAAGTGATGTCAGAATTTTTGATGGCTTGTTTAAAATGCGTGATTTTTCTTCCAGTGAGGTAACTTGAAACAATTACAGTTATACTCTGGGCTGAGCTTTTCTGTTAACAGAAGAAAGTTTTACCATGGTGAAGAAGCACTGTGCTTATTGAGAGGTCAGAATGAACTCGAAGAGTCCCAGGATACAAAGTGTCTGCCTGAAATTCATCACAGGTTAATATGGGGTGATATACGTGGAGCAGAGAGAAGCGGGGCATCACTAACTAAACACACAGTGATGCATTCTTTATTACCTGCAATCACATAGCAATATTGGAGTCAGTGCATTGTTCGGTTAAAAATACCGGCTGAGCAGCAGTCAAAATGCAATTTTGACACATTGCTGGGAAAAGAATAAAGAACAGAATGGAAAACATGTAAGCTACTGCATAACTTCAGGTCACCCGGTGTCAAGTAGGAGAAGAAAAAGCAAATAATACTGAAAGGAATCATCAGTTATGGATATAAGATTTCCATATAAGATGAGAGTAAACAGTTGTCTTCATCTTGGGCTATGTGACCAATTGCTATAAACTCATACCTGGCATAGAGAAGGTAAATAAAAAAACAAATTCTGGACGTTTCAAATATGACTGAAATAAATTATTAGAACTAAAATCACCCAGTGAAACAAAACCCAATAGTTTGTTAACATAAAACAAGAGCTAGTGCTTTCCATGTGATGACTGGTTAAATTGCAAAATCATCCTTGGATGCTGTAGTGATGAAAATTGCAATGTACTTAGAATGATCAGGTAAGTTAATATAAGGTGTCTGTCAGTGGCTGCTGAACAGTGATTCAAATGTGATGTTACATTTGTGAAATCGTTACACTTGTGATTTCCGAGTGGAGGATCTGTACCTGCATTCAGAATTACTGTTGCTGTTTATATTGTTCTTACAAGCGTTAGTGTGCTCTTTGTTAACTTGTGTAGATGAATTAATAGATGCCAAAATATAAAAATCATATATGATTCTAATGACTACAGAAATTTTTTTATATTTTATTTTTTATATGTTATTTTTTATATTTTATAGTATTTTATTTTTTTTATAAGGGATTGAACTGTAAACATCTTTGGCTTGTGATTGTTTACCAGGTTTCTTCAGTCATCTCGAATTGTCCTGTCCTTCAGTTTTGGTTCCTTACTGTACTCTTTTTGCACTGAATTTGTTAACATGCATTCTTCCATTAACATGGTACAGAATAATTTTATGTAATGTAACTTCAAACCTTACATATTTTTCCCATATTCGTGTTCTTCTCTATATCCATGTGTTTATGTGTCTTAGGTATATCACACATGAAGTCATTAAGAGGTCTGCAATTCTCCTTCTAGATAATTGGACTAGATGATCTTTGAAGGTCCCTTCCAACTGAACTTATTCCATACTAATAGCTCCACAGAATCCGAGAATGGCTGAGGTTGGAAGGCACCTCTGAAGATCATTGGGTCCAACCCTCCCTGCCAAGCAGGATCACCCGGAGTACCTTGTGCAGGATGGCATCCAGGCGGGATCTGAGTATAACCAGAGGAGGAGACACCACAACCTCTCTGGGCAACCTGTGCCAGCTCCCTTCCAGTAAACCCTTCCAGTCACCCTTCCAGTGAAGAGGTGCCCTCTCATACTGAGATGGAACTTCCTGTGTTTCAGTTTGTGCCCGTTGCCTCTCATCCTCTTGCTGGGCACAACTGAAAAGAAACTGGCTCCATCCTCTTGACACCGTCCCCTCAGATATTTATACCGATGGATGAGGTCTCCCCTCAGTTTCCTCTTTTCCAGGCTAAACAGGCCCAGCTCTCTCAGCCTGTCCTTGTGCGACAGGTGCTCCAGTCCCCCCATCATCTTAGCAGCCTTCCTCTGAACTCGTTCCGGTAGTTGTATGTCCCTCTGGTACTGGTGTGCCCAGAACTGGGCACAATATTCCAGGTGTGGCCTCAGCAGGGCCAAGCAGCTGAGGAGGATCACCTCCCTCGACCCACTGGCAACACTCTTAAATGCAGCCCAGCATCCCCTCGGCCATCCCCTTGCTGCCTCCCTCCCGGTCAGCCTGCCAGGTCCCTCTCTGCAGAGCTGCCTCCAGCAGGTCAGTCTCCAGCCTGGACTGGTGCTTGGGGTTATTCCTGCCAGGTGCAGGACCCTGCACTTGCCTTTGTTGAACTTTGTTGAACTTGAGGATCAGAGGAGAAAGGTGCTCAGAAAAAAAATCAGCCCATGAAAAGGCAGATTTAAAAAACAAACAGACCAAAGGAATCCCTTATGTTTTGCAGTATTCTACTGGCAGAGCAATGATTGCAGTTTTGTTCAATCAGAAGCGTCATTTCTTTTTTGTCTTGAGCCAGTGGCCAAGATTAGCAGTGACTGGGTAGTGCTTGCCGAGAGTATTGTAGATGTAATCTCCGCTGCCTGTGGCAAGTTGAGACTGAGCTGCTCAGAGGGAGAAAAATGGAGAGAGAACAAAAGCAATTTCTGTTCTAAAATAGGAGCCTGGGACAAGCCCATCTATTACGGCGCACAATTTGCATGAGCAAATGAATGAGGACTATGCATATGGCAAAGTATGTGTTCTTATATGGCGTGTGTGTGTGAAGGATTTTTGCTGGGTGATGAATTTTCATGCTGTGCAGATTCTTGTATAAAGTAAGAGTTTGATGCTCCAGATCATACTTCTGTAGTTATTTTTGCAGACTTATTTTTTGACCTCTCTCCCTCTGCTTGTAATTTTGTAGTTTATATTTATTAGCATTTTGGAGTACAGAGGTCTTTTTTTTTTTTTTTTTTTTTTTTTTTTTCCCAAGTAGCACTTCTACCTAAGCTGTTGTTTATCCTCTCTATTTGTTTTTCCTGCTGCCATGTGAGTTGCCATGGGAGCGAAAGCGGAACTGGGAACCAGCAGCCAGCAACTGAAGTTGGAAGGATCCTGGCTTAGTTTCTCCTTCTCTTTCTATGGGAGCAGATGTTTTAGAAGGGAGGATAACGTAAATACTTAAATCACTCTGGCAACTCTCACTTACCTTTTTGTGAATCATCTGACATGGAAAAAGAGCACTTAAGAATGACATTTTCATTCTGAACGCCAGGGCAAGGCCGTGAGTAGTCAGATTAATGTGTCAGTAGAAAATGTTGAAAAGCAGCTTCATTTTAGCTTTTGGGAAATGATTTCAGGATCTGATGCGTGAATGTGTTCTCTTAAAAAAGATTGTATGCCTTTCCATTAAATCCAAAGCCCAAATGTCTCCAAAAATATCTTTCAGTCATGGATTTAGTTAACTTTTGGTAGATGTAAGAAAAATTTAGGCCAAACTAAACACTTTTAGCAACTTTAAGAGAAACTTTCTTCAGTGTAGTGCAGAATTTTAGAAATGGTCATACTGTGAAACTACTAGCAAAAGTGTTTAAGGTGCAAAAATGGGTTAGTTGCTTAGCCAATACAAGTTCTTTCACTTCTTTGGGAAGTAATTGTTAGTAATGCAGTAATCCCAAGTGTTATATGAATATTACCCATTTCCTGTAAATTATGACTTAAAAAATGGTAGTCATCTTTAGTACTAGGTTGTTGACATCATATTAAATGGAAAAAGCTGTTATCCTAAAGACCTAGAGTATTGCAAGTAAGTGGCAGTTAAGTTCAGTTAAATGCATGTTTGGCTGGAGTCAGAAATAAAAATGATTAAGCTACTTATGTCCTGTGGGGCTTGCAGTAGCTGAGGCACAGAGTTTGCGTCTAGTTTAGAGAAGGCCTATTGCATCTTTACCCATTTAAAATAAAATAAAATAATAAAATAAAAGGAGACAGCAAAAACTACTGGATTTAAACAATCTTCTAATTAACTGGTATTTTTGTTACTATGAAAATGTTTTGCCCCACTTACACTCAATAACAGTAGTCAGAAAAACCTGAGATTAAATTTTTATTTTTATTTTTTTCATCCCAATTCTAGGCAGATGCCAAGTTTAGCACACTCTTACGAACAAACAAAGCCTGACCTTTCCCAGAGAAAATTGTTAGAGAAAGCAGGCAAGTAATCATATGTGTCTGCTTATCCAGTGAATATAATACTTGAATTGTTTTATATGTAAAAGTTTGGCTTTGTGTGCACAGTATTTGCATTGTAGTTCTTAATGATGTCAGGTACCATCCCAATTAAAAAGCTAATTTTGATTCATTAAAATGATAGTTGAAAAATGAAACACTCTGGAATGCTGATTCTACATAATGTAGACTTCTGAAAATCTTTAAAAAATTTTGTCTAGGATGCAGAGCCTTCGAGCTGTAGATTAACTTGCGTTTACACACTTTACTATAAACAAGTTGATTTCAGATGTGTTTTTTTTCCTATGAAATGAGACAAGTAATTTCTGATAAAATCCAGTGGCTTGCTATTTACACAGGAGATTCCTTTGTGGCCCTTTCCCCTTGTTGCCAGTACATGTACGATGATATGGTCACACTGTCTGTTCACCCGTATGTCCATGTGCTTGTTCATTCCATGTGGTAGCTTCAGCTTGCAATTCATTTTCAACCATAATTGAAAGTGGGCTGCGGACATTCAAAGATAAATTTCTACAGTCTTGTAGAAAGACGTGGAGCTTTTAAACCTGCCAGCTGAGGAAATGGTAGGCAGGATTGGTGCTACTTCTGCTCTGCCCAAAGCAGTTCTGATTCATCAGCGTCTGTGTGCTGTCCTATGTGTGTATCTACTCCATGATCACTGTCCTTGCCAGGTGGCTTGTCTTTCTTGGGCAGGGTCTGGTTTATGGCAGTACGAAAGTACGAAGGACCATGAAAGGAACACTTTGCTCATAGGAGAATTTTTCTTTTTTCCTCACACCTCAGAAGTGGTATGCCTTTAAGAAAACCTGTAGTAACTGCAAATTTACTGTCTGTGGCTTTTGCTTTATACCTTTTTACATGTGTTTTGTGTATAATAGAGAATGTGGATACTAGCTAGGTATTAAGGTTTACCTTTTGGATCAAAATACTTTTTTCAGATTACCTTTAATTTGTTGTGATTTTTTAATTTAAAAATGTAGGCGACTTAAGTGACATGATCAGAATGAGAGTTACATATGTAACAATAGAAACAGTAAGCAGTCAAATATTTATGTTGGTGAAAATTCCTTAGAATCGTTGTTAAATAAGTTCATTTGTATCTCTTACTGTGAGCACAGATACGCTAATGTGAATCACATAGATTTGTTGTCTTTTGATTCCAGTTGTACATAAGAGAACAAACATTTGCATTGATGTGTAAAACACAAACTTGCCTTTATATGACATGTACACAGTTTTCCGTAACTTTCATTCCAGTTGAGGATTTTTCAGAACCACAGTTTGTGTGCTTAACAGCTACCTGTTAAACTGACTGTGTGGTTAGTCTATGGACAGCTGATTGCTGTTTCATCGATAAAAGCAGGATTTTATTTTATTTTTTAGTTAAATGTAAATGAAAATCACAGGGTTTATAAAGGCATGTAGCAATTATTTAATGAAAGTGAAGGTTTTTTTTCTTTTTTTAAGTATCCTGGACTGGGTTTCAGTGGAGTGATAGGTCATACTTGATTCATTTCCAAGTTGTAAATTGTAAACCTGACTAGCAAGATTCAGACCTGTTTGTCAGACATTAAAAAGCCTGTGCGAGTAGCAGCTTTATTACAATATAAATTACACTGGTTCATGCATGTGGCAATGACTAACTGCTGTTGATGGTAAAAAAGGAGTTGTCATACCATTGCTGAAAAACAGGTTTCAGTATTTAGATTACAAAAGTTAGATACAGTCAGGTTGGTATATTTAACTGGTTTCTAACAGCGCAAATATGAAAGAAAAGGACTTCAACTTTACAAGACTTTTTTTTTTTTTTTTTTTTTTTAAAAAAAAGTCATTTAAATTACCCTCCTTTTTTTTTTTTTTTTTTTTTTATTAATAGCAGCCAATGAAATAATCAGACATGGCATTGTTTAAAGAGCTTGGTCTCTGATACATTTTCAAATTTCCTGTGGTTTGCTTTCTGAGTTATTCTTTATGGGCCACCGAGAAACACCAGGGGTCAGGTTAAAAGGGGTTTGTAGATAAACTGAAAGCAAGTGAGTTGTTTTAAACAAATGTACATCTTGAACATCTTTGCGTCTAGATTAAAACTAGTTTGTTTGTAAAAGAAACTTTGTTTATCTCAGGCTGGATATCAGGAAAGAGGTTCTTCACTGAGAGGGTTGTCATGCACTGGAACAGGCTCCCCAGGGAAGCAGTCACTGCACCAAGTGTGTTGGAGTTTAAGAAATGTTTGGGCTGTGCGCTTAGTCATATGGTGTGAATTTTTGGGTAGACCTGTGTGGTGCCAGGAGTTGGACTCGATGATCCTTATGGGTCCCTTCCAAATCGGGATGTTCTATGATTCCGTGATAAAGTTATTCCAGAATGGGTTATTATAAAATAGCTACGTTTTTTTTTGTCTGTATCCAGATATCCAGATGTTGAGTGATGACTAGGATGAGATTTAAGAAATGTTTACTGTTTCTACTGATGTTTGTTCATGTTATAAGTGCTTTGAACTCTAACAGCAGAATTAAATCAGTGCTAAACAGTGGTAGAAGTTTCATCCTTTAGTTCAAGCTCCAGCCTTTAAGAAGTGAAAAAACAAAGATATTCTAACAAGAAACATTGGATATGTTCAGAATACCCCCAGCTTGCGACTTTGCACTCCATTGTGTTCTACAGTGATCTCTTCCAATGCTTTAGTGCCCTTTCTTTGCAATATTTGGTCTTTCCGTTGCTGGGCAGACAACTTTCTTTTACAAGTTCAAAGATTATCTTGTCATCCTTTTTCTTTGCAGAAACCTGATTCAAAACTCTGTCATTACTTTGAACCTGAAAACTCGCAGACCAGGAGAAAGTACTCGTAAGCATATTTTTGCCCAGAAAGAGTAGGGGAGCAGAGAGAAAGTCATTACAATTGTCTGAAACACAAAGTTACAGTTCTTTTCATCAAGTGGTCATTAACGAGGTCTTCAGACTTGCTGTAACCCATGCTGTACTTTGCTTACTGTTATCAGAGGCCAGTCCATTGCTGTTGTACTAGAGTGATGAAATTAAGAAATTAAGTTAATATATGAGCAGTTTGAAGTTAAAATTTATGGCTACCACTAGTTCTTTATTTTTAGACCTATTTTGTGCATACAGGGTTTTGTGGCTAGGAAGCCCTCTGAACTGGATTTCACCCACCGGTGTGGGTTTTCTCAGGTCATGTATCTTACACCTGTGTTTAGCATGTGATCTGATAAACCAGCTGAGCATGCCTCAGGGCTTTCGTTATGTTTCGTTATGTTTCGTTATGTTTCGTTATGTTTCTTGGCAGTTGGGGGCTAAACAAATGAAGGTGTCTGCTTGTGCTATCATTTTTTTTTTTCAGTATATATAGCTTCAGTATATATAGCTTTTATTTTGCATTTGAAAAGATTGATGGGTCATGCATTTTGCATTTGAAAAGATTGATGGGTCATGCATTGACCTGTGTGAAACTTTTTATTTGTCTCCAAAGTGTAATTGTTAGGTCAGAGCTGGTGTTCTAGTTTGATAAAAATGTGTTCACTAGTTTCATTTTTGATGGTTGTAATTCCATCTTCTAATAACCAATCTCTATTTTTTCATATATAAGGAACGTACGAAGCGATATGTAAGCATGCAGTGATTTTGAAAATACAGAAAATGAGTGTTTAACAAGGTAGGGAAGAAAGGAAACATTAATGTTAGTCTACCAGCTTCACTGCTTTTTTTTGGTCAAGCAGTGAAGTTCAGAAGCTAAATAGTACAAAGAAATAAAACTGCAATCTATCAGTAATAGCACCTCATTTTTACATCTTTGGTTGTTTCAGAAAGTAACGCTGCCTTCATTACACATATAACTAGGAAATCTACTGTATGATTCATTATCTTGTAATTTTCACTGTGATTAATAAGTGCAGTCTTCCAATCTAAATGTAGTAGAGACATAAACCAGTACAGTTTGCTACAAGATTTGTTACTTAAAATATTTTGCTAAGCACTATTAAATGGGAGTGAAGATGGAATATTTGAATTGCAAAAGGGTTATTTTATCGTCAGCTTCTTCATATCCTGTTATATTTTTCTTAAGTATTGCTAGTATTTAGCTTATATTAGTAGGTATTTGTTAATCGCAACTCTGTCTCGCTCAGATGCGACTGTGTTTCTTCTGTAGTAAAACCAGCAGACTATGTGGTTCTCGAGGACAGAATTGGAGACTATATATCATGAAATACGGAAGAGGGAATCTGACAGTATGTTCTAAGGATTGTGCCATATGTAAAAGAAGTGTTGTGCTCTGTTCTGATTTGTGTGACAGATGGCAGTGCAGGAGCCTACGTTTGTTACCTGGAAAGGAAAAGCAAGAGCTGTAATCTCTAGTGTTAAACAGTTTCAGTTCTCTGTTGGTTGGCCCGCCAAAGAATATGTGTATTTGCTGAACTTGGTACTGTGCTGACTTAGTTTGTGGTGATAGCAGAATATTCCAGTCCCTAAAGTATTACAGTCGTGTGTCTAAAGAAGATAATATCTTGGCTGAGGGAGTATAGAGTTGTAATAGATTATTTGTGATCTTTAACCTGTATTTGTAGGCAAAACCTGTCTTTCATTTTCTAAAATGCTCTTATGGTTAAATGAATTCCTGTTTTTTTTTTTCCTGCTGTGCCTGTAAAAATGTATGTAATGATACATAGTATATAGCATCATTATCACTATATAAGACTGTTTCTTTTGAAAAGTTTTTTTTTTAATAGTCCTCTGATGAATAGGTTTTTAAATATTTTGCGCCACCTTTTTATTTAAACATTTCTGTTGTGACTTCTGTTTTTGAGCTTTGTGAAAATACGTTATGTGCATCCTGCTTCAGATCATGTAACTTAGGCATTTCATCTTAAAAATGTAATTTCTTTTGTATGTATCAGGCATCAAGAGAAAAATTACAAGTTACAAGTACCTGTAAAAAAAGCGTCTGTGTTTCTGTCTTAAAAATACTGCTTCTCAGTTAGATTTAGATTGACTCTCTAGTGTGGGACACAATGAGGGTGATCTTTTTCCACATAAGATACTTCAGGCTCTAAGTGGCAGCTGATTCTTTGTGCTTTCAATGAAATATTGAGAATCATAGACATCTAGGTTGGAAAAGACCCATAGGATCATCAAGTCCAATCATCAACCTAACGCTATCAAGTCTACGACTAACCCATGTCCCAAAGCACCATGTCCACATTCGCGTTTCAGAAAAAACATGTGTCTGTACCCCCAGTGGTTAATTTTTAGGACGGGGAGAGCTGTGTAGTAGTGTATTTTTTTGTTCATTTGCTAGTTTTTTATTAATTGGATTCCCTAACAATCAGGGCATCATTGTTTTTGTCATTGATGTGGAAATATGGAGAGATGAGATCTGGTCCAAAAATGTTTAAATGTGGCTCTATTTGATAATCAATAAAATTCCAATTTCAATTGGTTAAAGTGCTTTTTCTTGCATTAGATAATTGATCACATTAAGGAGGATGCAGGCTGTTTCTGTTCCTCACATCAGAAGGAGCATAAATTTTAAAATTTTAGAGATAAAACCATTTTCTTTGTTAAGGACTTGAGAATAAGATCTTGATGTGAAAAGAAGTGGCTTCTAATTTCAATTTTCGTAGTAGCACTCTAATGTTTGCTTGTGTACTTAATTTAATTAGGAATCAAATCTGTATTTGACACCTCATCCAACTGTGTTATCAGAAAATTTCAGCATTGAGAGACTTTATAAAAGTGACTTAGCAGTCTTTCAGCTATTATGTCTCAACTTTGGGCTGATTGTGATATTAACCATGTCTAACAATAAAGTTACGTATATTAGCAGTGAGAATGTGCAAAAAATGAAATAATTTCAAACTATTTATAGTTACAGTTCTAAGAGCTGTAATAATAACACTGCAAAGGGTTGTCTCACTGCATTTCTGTACACTTCTTCCCCTTCCCACATGCAATACTTTTTAATTTGCCTTGTGTAGCCAAATTTAGTCTCAGTTAAAAGAAGAAGTATTTCCCCCCTTTCTTTTGTGTATACATAAAACATAGATGTATAATTTTATCTTTTCCTCCTTCCTTGGACTGGCTTTTTTATTCTTTTTTTTTTTTTTTTTTTTTTTTCCCTGGCTATGTTAATGTCTTATTGTTTTTTAATAACTGGGCATATTTTAATTGATTAATGCAAAATGCAGTAAAGTTTGGTTTATGACTGAAGTTTCTGGCTAGTGGTGCAATATGCAAAATAATTATTTTATATTTTCAGCAGACCTGAGTGTCTATGTTAATACTGAGGTTGAGTCTTCCTGTTCCATCCCTGTTTGTTGCAGTTGATGAGATTGTAGAACCAATATGCAATCTCAATATAACAGTTAATTTTTAAGCAGAGGAGGAAAATCAAGTCCCTCCTAACGCATAAAAACTTGGGCTTCTTTGTCATTCAGCTCAAAATTGATGATAAAGTAAGTATGAAATGGCAATTCCTTTACTCGAAGAAGAACTTCATAATTCTTCTCACCTTTTTATCTTCCATTGATCACGATAGCAGAAGGAGGAACGTTGCTGTATTTTCACTGACTGTTCCTCTCTTCAGTTTGTATTGGCACGGCAGTTGGAGTTGTTAATCAACACGTCCCCAGTGGCTAGAGAATGGCCTTGACGTCATTCTTCTTATCTGTCAAATGTATGGAAGTGACACACATGGGAGGTTATACGGAATGGCCAGCACTTTTTACTCATAAGTGTGCTTGGCTTGTCTCTAAGTGCTGAGTGAGAAGCGTTCTGTCATGTCTGTGCAATGTGGGAGTCAATGAAAACTAATTAAGGGATGCAAAAGCCTTTCAGCGTTTTTAGATGGGCTTTGCCAAAAGATCATTTTTTTTTCAAGTCTTCAGTCTCGGTCAAAATTCCTAATCGTGACGTAGAGCATCTTGTTACTGCTGACATCGTTGCTTTCATCTATCGTAACAGTGAAAGGTCCTGATGTAGAAAGGTTCATGGCCTAACAATTTCTGATGTGCTGACAGAGCTTTGATAAATAAAGTCTCAAATTTGGAGAAGCTTTTGTGGCTTCTTGCACTAAAGACGACTAAGCTTGTTCTTCACATAGTTTTTATATAGATTTTCAGCACTCCGAAATCTGATTATGTGTAATTGTTCTGGTACCAGCATGAGAATTATTAATAACATTTTAAAAATATTTGAAAATGGTCAAGGAAATAAATTTAAATTCACAAAGGTTTAGGGGGATAGATAACAATTCAAAGACTAAGAAGGAATATCCGTAGAAGGTGTTTACTTGACCATTATTAGACAGTCTTATCTATGTCTATGCAAGTGGATCCCTGTGCCTAGAGAATTGAATATGAGAGATGTTTCCAGCTATATAGATCAAATTACTTCAATAAAAGAATAAGTGTTCTAAAAGCCTCAGTCTTACAATATGGGGCCAGTTTATAGTCTCTGTGTGCAGTGTTGTACCACCTGATGGTCTGACTCGTGAGTTTCCTCTATGTCACAGGTGTAGTCTGCCTGCTGAAGAAAGCAGGGGTCAAAGTATTTCTGTGACTTCTGATTTTATAAAGTAGTGCTAGCGTATTTCCGATACAAACGTGGCTTCTTGAGACTAGGACAATCGTAAAAATGGGCAAGCTCCATATTTTTCTGCTGATTTCCTAATGAAAACCAGAGAGGTTATGTATTCAGTCTGCTTCCATGGAAATCTTTGGAAGATGCATGGACATGGTCCTGGGCACTCTGCTCTGCGTGTCCCTGCTTGAGCCGGAGTTGGACCAGATGGACCCAGATGTTCCCTCCAACCTCCACAGTTCTGTGTAACGGGCCTGACCAGTGTCATGCTTTTTTTTTTTTTTTTTTCCATCTGTGCTTTGCTTTCCCTTTTCCAAATGTTGGTCTTTTCAAATTTTCCCCTTAGTTTCTTTGTCCTTTGTTTTATCTAATTTTTTATGCTATTGTTTCTTTTCCCCTCTTTATTTGATATCTTTAATCATTAATTGCCCAGAAATATTTTTTGGGGAAAAAAAAAAGTCATTTATGAGTTCTACAGATTTGAGACGTAATTGTGCAGCAGTGTTGTTTTCTGTGTTATGGTGTAATGATACCTTATCCAAGAAAAGGTAGCAGAGTAGATGAGTGCTGTTTAATTGTATCAAACTAAAATAAGAGATTTTCATGTTTAGTGCAGAGGAACTTTCCTTCTGATTCAGTTTCATAGAATTTGCTTACACGCATAGTTGTACGTAGCCTCGCAACCAACATTAACATCTCTTGATTTAATTGCAACTATGTTCTGAATTTCCGTTAGTGTGAACAGTGGCTTTGTAAGGTGACTGGCTACTCACTGATCTTTTTTATTCCTTCAGTTCCAAGTGTTTCAAAGGAAACCTAACAACAAAACCAAACAAAAAACACCCAAACCAAAAAGACCTACAATGACTCCCTCCTTGCATGAATTAATTAGAAGTTTGCATTTAATTGTCAATGAACAAAAGTTACCTGCTTTGTGTCCTCATGTTAACAGAAACTTCAGAGTTGACTGCGTGCATGTGTTTTCCTTAAGTCTCCCAGACTACTGGAATTGGATTGCGGTTGAAATCATTCCTTTTCTGTTCTCTCTGTTTTTTTTCCAAAGGTAGGATTTAGGTAAATGCCTTCAGTTCCTGCTGCTTCTAGTAGTTTGTCAAATGCAGGTGAAGAGTGCTTAGATACAAGAATAGTTTAAGTGAGAAAAGAGGGCATTCTGTGTGAAGAGATGTTTGGTTGATTTTTCTTCTTCAAACCTTTAATGGAATAAGGGCTATATGTACACTTGCAAATGAGTGGAAGAATAGGGAGATCTTAGAGAAGTTTGTGGTCTTGAGTTAAGGTTAAAAAACTCTTTGGAACTTGACAGCATTGAAGACAGTTTGCTTGTGTTTTTTTTTTTTTTTTTTTTTTTTTTTCCCCTGCTTTCCAGGTTGTATTATTCCTGTTTAGAAGATAAAGCAAGAGCTGTGAAGAGCTTAACCAACAAACAGTTCTGCATGGCAGAACGATAATGTGATTGCTGTGTTTTTATTGGCTAACTTACTGCCTCAATGAGTCATTAAATTCAATGTGAGATCTCTGGATGGTATGCTTTTTGTGCACTGGCTGTAATTATTCTCTTTTATTATTATTCCTTTTATGAACGTCCTGATAAACCTTCATCTGGAATACAGCATCTTTCTACTTCTTTTGTTCCAGGATTATTCATGTTCAAGGTAAACAAAACTAAAATAGGTGACAAGAACAGACTGAAAGGAATTCTGAAACTTACAGGAGTTGGAAGAACTGAACTAGTTTCAGTTTAACGTGACTAAAAATTGAGAGCCTGCATACTCCTGACGTCTAGCCCACAAACTAAAAGAAAAACATGGCAATGTGTACTTTCATTCTGCAGTAAGTAGACTGAATGAAAATTGTTGGAGTCAAACAAATGGAGTTAAGCTGATGAATACTTTCAGGCTGAAAACCCGGAGTACATGAAGATGAAAGGAGGGGGCTGAATTTCAAGGTGGTGTTTGAACACTTAAAAAAAAAGATCCTATGATGTGGAATAGGAATTTGATTTGATCTAGGAAGTCCTTTCCAGTCCTGATGCTTAATGCTAGTACTCTGCTTTATAAAACTGGGGAGGTTGGAGGAATTGCAAACAGATAGATCCCAAGTCTGTAAGTTTTTAAAATAAATTTTACCCAGAATTTAAGCTATAAGAGAAAGCATTTGGTTTCTAGTACTTAAATATTCCTTATGCGTACTAATGCCCAGTCTTCACTAGCACTAATAGGCACATTGCTGAAATCTGCTACTGGAATATTACTGAACTCCTGTTGAGCTACCGGGTTCCAAAATCACAAGTAATATTTTTGCTTTGGCAGATAGCTTCTTTATAACAAAAGGGTGTTTCAAATGTTGATATATATTGAGCTGAAATAATTTGTGTTTTTGAAACATCATCATTGGTTCTCTACATCATCTGTATTAACTTGGTCAGTACCGTTTACTGTTCCCTATTGTTTTTCTTACCTTGTCATGGTTTTCATGTATCTTATTCATCAGTTGAGGCGAGTCCAGTGTTTTCTGTGGTGAACTTGCCTGTGTCATTTTGTATACCACCTAAATAGCAGCTAGAGTCCCTTGTGATATGGGGATGCAGGCAGTAGGTAAGCGGAAAATGGTTTTAAAAATGTTCTGTTTCTGATACTCTGTCAGTTGTCTAAACTTCCAGAACAGAGAAGTCTTGAATAACTGATGAAAACCAGGAAAAAATAAAACTTAAAAGCTCAGGTTCTGAGAACCTTTGTTTACAATGCAACTGGAAAGAGTACAAAGACAATTTTTAAAGAAAACAAGTCTTTTGTAGCATGTTTATATTGGAGAAAGAAGAAAGTTGCAGTCACAAAGGAAAACTTTTCACCTCAAAGCTGTATGGTGCACTTTTTGCAGAATTCCGCAGTGTTTGGGAATCTAAGTTTTGATTTAGTTGAGAAGATGCCATTGCCAGAATGTAAACCAGTTATCCTAGTCTTGCATAAAAAAAAAAAAATACTGCAAAGTGATAAGTAACAAAGGTGGGGGAATTCACCCTACCCTCCTTCCCTGTCTTCCCACTTAATTCTAACCTTAATTAGCTCCATTTATATGCTAATATTAAGCATGGGAAATTTTTTCTTTACTTTGTAAACATTGAGGTAAAAATGCAAAAAAAGGATTAGGTGACATTCAAGTTACATAGTTAATAGTCAAATTAAGGAAAAAAAATTGTCTATCCACTTCAACTGTCCCTGCAGTGATAAACAATTAGCTCACCTGTGTGTCTGTGCAGTATGTGAAACACTGACTGAGCTGGGTTGATAATGGGAAATACGAACATAAAAGATGAAATTTACAGGCGGCTTCTTCAGGCGTTCTGTACGTTTCTGTTCTTTCTTTTAAATTTTCGACTTATCTCTACTGAGTGTGGAATGTTGACTTTCTGTTCTTTGTATCTTTAGTAGTTTATTTTTAAATTTGCAGAAGCATTTTATTTGCCTTTAATTATAGTTTGCTTTACACTTTGTAATCAGTTTTAAAATGAAATCTGAAAAATAAATCACAATTTTTTTTCTGATGGACCTGCAGTAGGTGGAATAAAATAAGTAATAGCATGGAGAAGAAAAAACTAGTTGCAAGGAGTTATATTACTGCAGAGTTAAATGGTACATCCTGAGATTTCCATGTTCGTGTGTATGCATACTTGTCTCAGAAGAAGATATTTAGTCTGAAACAATAGTCTTTGGTCCTCCGTAATACTTCTTTATTTCACAGAAGCGGTAGTGCTTTGTAACTTCCTTAAATTCATGCCAGATCACACATTCACTGTTGAATTTTTGCTCAATTTTCCACTTGGTATAGTATTTGTATACCTAAGGCAGCAATTTAGTCTGTACTTTGGACAGCATGGCCAAAACAAGTCTGTGTTCTTTTAATCAGGGAAAAGAAACATTTTGAAATACTTATGTTCAATTGCTATTTATAAAGATAGATGCTTCGCTTGTGTCAAAATGTTAAATTTAAAGCTTCAGTCTTGGTGTATCTGAGTTTAGTAGGAGTTACAGTGTGAGTTTCAGTGCTCGTGGTCACTTGTAGTCACGCTTTCAAGAGCTTGATTTATAAATAAAAGATGAGGCTCTTTTCTTGATAATGATTTATGTCTTATTTTTTTTAATGGCTTGTCTGAAAAACCTCAGTAAACAGAAATTTGGGTTCTTCCTTGTGGTTGCTACTAAATAGTTTGCGTATTTTCATTCTATCCCACTAGTGCAAACTCTTACTTGGTCAGCTAATGCAAACTCAGTTTTGAGTGAAGCGAACCGTGAGGATGGCCTCTAGAGGAAGGAAGTAACGACCACAAATGTGTTTGCGACAATTGGTGTGGCATTTAGTTATTATAGCATATGTATGCTGGCGACAAAGTTGCACAGTGTTCCAAAAGTACTAGCAGTAAGTTTTAAACTGAATGGTAGAAATGTGTGATAGGCAGCTATAAAATACTGAGGTAAAACTCAGAGCTTATCAAAACCCTTATCAAAAAGATGCGCTGTTATTTCTACCTCAAATACTTAACTTGAATTAAATTATCTAATCCCTTCTATTTGGGATGATCAAAATTCTTGCATTTTCTATTAGGAGTTTAAATTAATTGTGCGTCAGGTCTGTTACGTCCTAAAAGGAGCAGCAACACTGTCGTGGCTGCATCCTGCCTCTCTTCTACATTGGCTTGGAAACTTGTTCAACTGCCAAGAGAAGAGTGAGGTGAATTGATCAGGCGGAAGATGTCTCTCGGCGTGTAAATAGGCTACAGACTGCTTTATTGCAGTACATCTCAATCTGCATTATAACTGGATGTTAAAGAGAAGTGTTACTGAATTCCTGAGAGTGTGACCAATATATTCAGATGGATTTTGATACTGTCGGAATAGAGCATTGGTCAGAAGTACTAACATGAAAAAGAGAAAAGTAGTAATTTAAACTGAAATGCTTTGAGAGTTAAAATTCACAACTGTGTAAAGGAGTACTTCTGGAAGATGTAGAATCTGGTTCCTGAAAATGTGTACAAAACTTGGGGCAGCTAATGCTGGCGTTTGCAATTGATGCATCTTGTGCAGAATCCTGAACTAGCTTTGAATTGGCTTGTGTAAGGGTCGCCATCAATATAGAGGTGGCAGTACGCAGCTGCTCAGGGGCTGAAGGAAAAAGCAGTAAATAACTGAATATTCTTCTTGAGCTGTGTTATGTGCTGCAAGAAGATGGTTGAGTACTGTTAAGCTTAGCTTAACGTTGGCTAAAATAAGCTGAACAGTAAGTAGTGACTATAGTGTGAATATAGCCTATTTATTGGAGACTTCTCTGAGAATTTATCAAGCTGTGATCTATTTTGTTTTCAGCCTTGATTTTATGAGAAGCTACGTGTCTTGCTATAATTACAGTTTATATGGAGTAGCCTGAACATTGTGTTTATGGTAGCCCAGTTTAAGATCATGGAGCATATGGACAGTGTGGATTTCACGGTGTCTCCTTCCTTGCTCCCATGTGTGTTTCTTATATTGTCTTATTTGATGTCCTTTGTGATATTAGTCCTCTACCTTTTCTCCACCATTTCTTCATGTCTTTGCATATAACATGCAAATGTCTGATTAGGTCTTGGAATGTTAACCAAAAATTATGCTGTTTCCTGACAATCTCTTCTTCTGATCTAATCTTCAATCTGTAACTATGAGAAGGTTCACAGTTTGGAAGTCCAGGCTAATGCTGCTGACCTTACATCACCCTGCTGCAAGTCTCCCTCTGAGGCCCCAGGGCCCTGGATCCTGTTCTGGTTTTGCTTCAGGCCCTCAGCAGTGCTTGCACACAACCGTGGCTCATTAGCTCAGCCTGCCTCTCATTAGCTCAGCCTGCCTCCGTAGGTAATCATGCTGGTCAAACATTGGAATGGGCTGCCCAGTGAGGTGGTGGCGTCCACATTCCTGGAGGTATTTAAGAGATATGTGGATGTGATGCCAAAGGTCATGGTGTAGGGATGGAACTTCGAACATGAGGTTGATGGTTGGACTCGATGATCTTTTCCAACCTAAATGTTTCTGTGACTCTATGAACTGCGTTTAAACAGGCAGCGGATCCTTGGTTCTTCTATAATTCCTGCAAGTGGAGTAGAAAGTATATCATACCAATTGAGATTAAATACCAACTTTAGAAGACCTTTAGTGGAAGAAGAAGAAGACAATATGAATGTACTTTGCTGAAATGTAACATTACCTGCTGCAGTAGTTTGTGAAGTAGGAAACTGTAAGATAGACTCCAAACAGTAAAAAGTGATTTTGCTTAAGCACAGGATTTATGTTCAATTTTTTTTTCTATGAGAATACTTCTTAACCTGTGCAAAACTTGAAGTATTGGAGCCCTAATAAAGCCTTTTTTTTTTTTTTTTTCCTTAAAGAAAAATTTACCTGGTTTTACTTGTAGTCATGCAGTCCTCTGTATTACACAGAATCACAGAATTTCTAGGTTGGAAGAGACCTCAAGATCATCGAGTCCAACCACTGACCTAACACTAACAGTCCCCACTAAACCATATCCCTAAGCTCTACATCTAAACGTCTTTTAAAGACCTCCAGGGATGGTGACTCCATCACTTCCCTGGGCAGCCCGTTCCAATGTCTAACAACCCTTTTGGTAAAGAAGTATTGCAGTTTCTTAAGTGCTGGTTCCAGTTTCTTGCAGAATTTTCTTTGTTTACAGTTTTTAATTTGCTTCACAGAATGGTTAAGATCAGCAGGGACCTCTGGGTCCATCTGGTCCAACTCCAGCTCAAGCAGGGACAGGCAGAGCAGGGTGCCCAGGACATGTCCCTGTGGCTTTTGAAGATCTCCAAGAAGGGAGACTCTACCACCTCCTCCACTGGGTAACCCATTCTGGTGCTCTGTCACCCACACAGTAGTAACAAAGTGTTTGCTTATATTTTGATGGCACCTCCTGTGTTCCAGATTGTGCCCATTGCCTATTGTCCAGTGGGCACCACTGAAAGGAGCCTGGCTCCGTGCTCTTTGTACTATCTCAGCAGGATTGATGGGACCCTCCCTGAGCCTCCTCCAGGCTGAAGAGTCCCAGCTCTCTCTGCCTCTCCTCACAGCAGAGGTGCTCCAGTCACTTCACCATCTTGGTGGCCCTCTGTTGGACTTCATCCAGTTTGTCTAGGTCTGTCTTCTGTGCTGCTAGCACAGTTCTAGGGGATTTTGCCAGGGGCCTCTCCACAGGCCACAGGGGAACTGCTGCTGCGTGCCTGGAGCACCTCCTGCCCTCCTGCTGCACTGACCTTGGTGTCTGCAAGGCTGCTTCTCACTCCTCTCTCCCAGCTGCTGTGGTGCAGCAGTGTTTTTTTATCAAATTTGCTCTCACAGAGGTGCAGACAATATTGCTCACTGGCTCAGCTCTGGGCATTGGTGGCTCCCTGTGGAGCCGGCTGGAACTGGCCCTTTTCTGACATGGGGCAGCTTCTGGACTCTTCTCACAGAGGCCTTCTGCTTCAAAAATGTTTCAGTGGAAACCCAGTGCTAACATACATGCAAAATTATGACAGAAAGTACTTGGGCTTCAACTTCTAACAGAAATACCATGTTTCAAGCTTGAAAGAAGAAATAAGACTCTCTTCCTCCTTTCTCGATGAAACAAGCAATTGCTATCAATGTCCACATGCTTATGTCTTGTAATTACAAATGAAAATAAAAAAAATATGCAGTTGTTGATGTAATTGTGTACTAGATTTAAATGATTACCTAGTTTCTTTGTAACTCTCTGAGAGAAGTTCTTGCTGATGTAGGTGGCTAAAGTTTTGTGTGTGGATATTTATTAGTATATTTTCTTGACTTTGTGTTGTTGTGAGATAGGCCAGCTTTATGCTCCTGTCTTTAAGAAAACAGAAGAAAGGCTTTGGTTAAAAAGGGAAAAAAAAAAAAAATAAATTGACTGTAGCTTTTTTTTAATATCTGTGAAATTATACGTATTTGGTCAACTAAATTTGTCTATCAGTGTATCTGAAGAAAATATCCACTAGCTTTGTATTCAGTATTTGTTTAATTCTAGAGAAGGTATTTTTAAAAGGTACACCTGCAAAATTTCACTGGTTCTTCCAGTAGGTCCTCTGGGGGGCGTTGGTGTAGAGTGTATTGGAAAGCCAAGGCAATGTCAGATTTCTGTTAGTGTGGCAACTAGTGTTCTCCTGAAATGTTTGTATTCCACACGTTGCATCTGTTACACACTGTATAGTAAATAGAAAAAAATATCAGCTGTGTGTTTACACGGAAAAAAATTCAGGGAAGAAGGCAGTCCAAGTGCTGAGAAACTATTTTTAGTTTTAATTTTTCAGTGACATGTATTGATTTTGTATTTAAATAGAGATGCTTCTGAATTCTCATTGCATGGATAGGATTTGAAATGCTTGTGCGAAAGAGTGTCAGTAATGGAATGGAATAGTGTCTCTGTATAAACGAAATTGAAAAGGCCCGTTGATTTCAGTGAGGATGGAATTCTGTTTGCATTTTAACAGAAAGATTCCTTTGACTTACTGTGTACATCAAAGGGGAGCATATTGTAATATATCCACAGTTTAGTAAGGGTGAAATAGATACACATATTTAAACAACTGATTTTAACCAAAGAGTGTGATTTCATAACATTTGCCTTAAAGAATTCTTGTATTAATGGCTTCATATTTGGGTATGTGAGATAATTACAGAGTTTTCAGTGTACTCAAAATATTTTGTAGAGCTGTTTTTTTTTGGGGGGGGAAATTGTAATGGTCTGTTGGATGTGCCTTTGTCCTTGTAAAAGTTACTTGATGGAAGTATGATTCAGTTGATCATTAATTGTCTTCTGTTTGCAGCTTGCAAAACAGCGATGTCACAGAACTGAACACATCACAGTAAGTATGCCATAGCAGTAAGCATTCTGATAATTTTCTGAAAAGCACAAATCATACTGAAAAAAGTAAAGTGTTATATACTCTATGGTTTAGTGCCAGATTCTGCATCCAGGTCCTGATTCAGCAGGTCTTTTAGATTTTTGTTTCACATGTGTAATTATGTTTGTGACTTCAGTCTTAGCCATTGGGTACGTCTTGAATCAGTCCATGGTTGCACTTTAATAGCAAGTGATCACTTTTATGTAGGAATGAAATTTAAATATCGTAGAGTGTAATTTTTGATGTCTGACTTTGTGCAGTGTAGAGAACATTTAAAATGACTTGAGAGATTTTGCTAATAGTTTTCATTCCAAAATCCGTTTTACCAACCTAAAGAAATTATTTTGAATGCTCAGAGATCTAGTATAATAATTTGCAACATAATGAGTATGAATTATCTTGTTTTATCAATAGATAGTTTATTGGACTTTTAAGAAATGAAGAATTTTGCATTCTTATCAATTTATGGTTTTGTGTTTTTTTTTTTTTTTTTTTTTCTTCATGATTACACATAAGCACTTTGTTTCCTTACTCCAGTCCTGTGCTTTAGGCAAAGTTAATGGTGAAAACTAAAACAGATACAAAGACATTTAAACAGAAAGCCCAACTAGCAATGCTTAGCTCTTAAGCGCAACTTCCAGGCACATCTGTTTACTTTCATTGTACTGTCAGACACACAAAGAGAAATAAATCTGTATAGCTTTGAAATTTTTTTTTAGGTTTATAGTTTTGGTGCTCTGCAATTGACCATCAATTCTTCATACATGTCTGTGGTAATACACCCTGAAAATTGAAAAGACAGTAATTAACTTTGTAAAAAAGATATTGTAAGTTTTGCTCAATGATGAGGTATGTCATTAGATCCCAGACAATGTTGTACGGTACTGTGGAGTCTTACATTTCAGTAGAGACCTTCAGGCACCCATGCTAGAGGTAACTTTATGATCAGTGAATTTTAAATTTGCCCTGACAACAAGGTAAGAAAAAAAGGCTCAATCAATAACTTTTAAATATGGATTAAACTAATTTAAAAGGCTCAAGTTTTCAAACTACTTCAAGTTTTAATGCTTTCTGTACTTCATGCTTGAGAAAGAAGATACTAGAGGCATTATATGTGATTTGATACTGTATTGAGGAGAATACAACATCTGAAGACTTCAGAGAATGAATAAATTCATTTGGAGAGAGTAGAGCTGTTAAATAGGAAAAAAGGTGTTTTTAAAGGTGGGGGAAAAAAAAGTCATGAAGCTTGCTATAATACAGTAGTATACTGACTGCTCCTGTAGAGTAAGCTAGTTGTAATGAAAAAGCTTTATCTTCACAAAAAGCTGAAACCTGTGGTTTCTTTGTTAATGAGAACTTCTTTACTGAGGTGTACTGAAGATGGCGCTTAACTCGAAGCCACAAATCCCAAACGAAAGACTATTAGGTTCTCAGCTACCCTTTTGTCTGAAGAAGGCTGTGAAACTTCCTAGAAGAAGCTTCCAGTTTTGCATGTTTGGGTTTGGGGAAGAAATAGGATCGAATTAGTTTTTAAAACTACTGTTATCTTGGGATTTGAAATTCTAAAATGGCTAGCTTTCTGACTTGTGATGTCTTATTTTAAAAAAGAATATAATACTTTTCCTTGAGGAGATTCGTCCCCACTGAATGTACAGATACACTTGAGCATTGCTTGAGTTGAAAATTTATCTCTGACTTTTTGAACATTGAAGTGTTATTAGGGCCCTAATAATTTGGAAGTTGTTACACACAAGTGTGGACCCTACTTAGAGGTACACCCATGGAATGAGATCTGATAGCTGGCTGCAGCTGAGCTCTATTACACTGTGAAACTGTTGAGATGAATACTAAATAAAAAATGCCTTAAGAGGATGAGAAGAATGCAGCATAAATGGTGAAGTTAGCATGAGTAAGTTTATTTTTTTACTTTAAAGACACAATTGGGTAAGTAGAGGAGGAATTTTTTCTTTGATCAATTTTCCTGTAGGCCTTAAAAATGCTAGGGAAATAATAGCCACATGTAGATCTGTTTCTAAACAAGCTTATTTTGTAGGCTGATCATTTGTACTAACTCAGTGTACCAGCTTATTCTGCTTGTCTGTTTATGGTTAACTGTATGTTACTTAATCCTTTTGTGAAGAATGAAGAACATGAAATCTATAAAGAGGAAAAAGCATGTCTGTAGTAATCTCTAACATTTTTATGAGCGCAGTCAGTTCTTTGGCTTGCAGAGTATGCTTCATTTGTTACGAAGTAATAGCGTAACATCAGTGACATTCAAACAAAAAAATGGTGTATTTTTGAACTTCACTGTGTATACTGTTGCAAGAAATAAGTTGCTTGAGGGAGAGCTTGAAAAGATTGAAAAAAAAAAAAGTAATATTTCTATGTACGTTGTAAGCTTGTTTTTCCTCTTAGGCCATATTAAAAGTTCGTGAGGATACTAGTTTCAGTCCCCACTTGTTGAATTCTTTTCATCCCTAACGATGGCTTACTTTACTGGAGCTGTGAATGGAAAAAAATAAAAGAATTCTCACAGTTCCACTTTATTTGTAGAAACAGAAATAATGGAGAATGTTGACACAGTACTTGAGATGGGGTATGGATAACACTATTAATTCTCTTTATAGTTTTAAGTAAACAATTAATGGCTATAACCAAACAAGTGGTTTAAGAGTAAAAAAATCTGCTGAACAGAAGGCAGTGTAATGTTTAGAGTAAACGGGAAGGAAAGAAGAGTCCTCAGAATGTGAACGTTATCATGATGACAAATTAGTTTCATGGCTTATGTTTGTATTGTCGTTATGGGAGCATTAGAGATGGTGAAAGCTACAGTTAGTAGAAGAATCATTATGGGTGATATCTAAAGTTTTTTTTGTGTTTTCTGGGGGGAAAGAAAGAAAAAAAAATGTCGAAGAAGATGTTAAACGATTCCTAAATCATGCTATCTAAAGTAGGTAGAAGTAAGGACTTGGTAGGTTTTGAAAACTGTCCTGTTTCTTGTCATGATAAGGATGTAGATATTGTCTCTGAGTTGTTAGCTAGGAGTATGAGGGTGAATTACAATAAATTTGGATTTTTTCCCCCCCCTTTCTTAAATTTGCTCTCCCAGAGGTGCAGACAACATTGCTTGCTGGCTCAGCTCTGGGCATTGGTGGCTCCCTTTGGAGCCAGCTGGAAAGGGCCCTTTTCTAACATGGGACCAGTCAGGACTTGTCAGAGACTTCTGGATTCTTCTCACAGAGGCCAGTCCTGCAGCCATCCTGCTACCAAAACCTTTCCACATAAACCCAGTACACTTTCTTAGTGCAGTGTTATCTCCCAGATTTGGCAATATCTAAGTACATTATTTTATCTGTCCCCTTAGCTCTTCTGCATTGGTGTCTTTGTAGCACATTGTCTAAAAGATGTGTTCCTCTGGTTTTCTGTTGGGTTTCATGTTCCCTGGTTTAGAACCTGTCTTGGATTTGGGTGCATTGTGGTGCCCTTATTCAGATTTGAATCCTGTCTCAAACACAGAGCAGCACTTCACTCCATTTTTGAGCTAAGTCTGTTCCATGCAGTTGCCTCCTTGTATTGTATAGCTTGCCAGCCCACTTTACCACCACTAGAAAAAATGGAGTGATTAGCTAGTCATAATGAGATAGGTGGGGGAATTTCAATGGTAGATGAGATAAGAAACACCTGAAATGTATATTGGTAGCAGATGTAGAATAGAACAAAATTTTTCGGGGGTGAGAGTTGTGATATTAGAGCATCAGGTGAGTAGCTGTAAGTCATAAAATAAACATTCTGGGTATGTATCCATGAGTATCTGATGTTCCTAGCATTTGCAAGGCAAGCACAAAGGTAATGCCTGAATTGGTTCACCTTTATACTGCAGTCTACCTGAGTCCCGGTGTGATTTAGCTAGGGAAATTCTAGGGGGGCAGTATATTTGGCTGATGAATAGATGTTTTTTTCTATATGGGTTTTGAAAAATATTCTTCGCTTAAATTGAGTATATGCTTTGAATATTAAAAGCAGCTTGAACAAAAGTAAATGGTGGGCAGAGTGCAGGTAGATTGGCAGAGAAATACAACTAACACAATTTATCAAGTATCTGATGCTGTTACTGATATGGTAGGAAGAGGTAAAGGCATAGGTAATGAGTGAAAAGAATAAGAGTTAATGTTGAGCTTGTATAATGCAGACTTTAGAGAGACTGTGATATAAATTTTCATAAAGTTGCTTGCAAGTTTTGTCCAGTGCTCAAATATTTAGTTCCCTTGTATTTAATACATTCAGGGTTCATATGGCAGTAGTGGACATGTAGCTGTGAGATTTTGTGTGTGCATGTTACTTCTGTGGTCTAGTTTCACTGTAAAATCAAGCTGTGAATTTGGAGGTTTAAAAATAACTCTTGGAGAAGCAACGTGTAACTGAATTTCCTGAAGACACCAAAAGTTGCTATAAAGGAGTACATTCACTAAAGTAGTCTTCTGACAGGTCAGCTGGTAGAATGTATGTTCTCATGCTTCAGGAATGTTTGTCTGGGAGTAGTGTGTATAAATAACTAAATAAAAAACTGTTTAGTCTGAGTACCTGATTTTTGTATGAGTAAGGCAAGACTCTCTTTCCTTATTTTGTCCTAACTGGGTTTTAATTATTATTTTTTTTTTAATACCAGTTTGTATCTGGATTAAAGAGATGTAGAACTGAAACAGACAAATGTAATTTTGTTGATTTCAGTGAAACTGATAGTTTATTCTGCAGGGTGGTCGTTTTTTTTTTTTTTAAATCTTACCTAGGCATGCTTTGTTTTGAAAAATAAGTTTAGATCGTGTGTATGTTATATAAGCAGACATTTAAAAATCAGATTTTTAACTGCTTTTTAATTTTTTAAATATTTGAAGGATTTTTTTTTTCCTAAAAATAATTAAAAAAATAAGTACAGCAACAGGAAAGACAGAATTTGGAGTTTTAATTTTGTTGTACAGTTCAGAGCAAGTAAAAATGATACATTACAGAACAGCTTAAACTCTATCAGTTTAATAAAGCACGAGTTTAGAGCTTGTTAGAGGGGTTATATATGATCTGGTTTAGACGTATTACAGAGGTGATGTCAAGGTGAAAACAGACTTATGAATGGTTGGATATCATTGATATTCTGACTCTGAGTCTGTAAATGGCAGTGTGACAGATGGAGTCTTTGTCAAGGAAGAAAAATGGCAGCTCTGGAACATCATAGATGTTTTTGCTGAGCGGCTCAGCACACAGGCTGTGACCTTCTAGTGTTCAGGAGTTCCTGTTGTGATGTAGTAAATTGTCCTCTACTTTTATTCACTACAAGCAGATAAACAGTAGTGGTAATTCAGTACAATTTGAGATATTCCATAAGCTTGCTTTATTACAAGATTTTAAGTAATGTTTGAAGGTTGAATGCCAATTCTCCTCCAAGTCCCCAAAACAGCTTTTAAGGCACATGTGTCTGTGTGTGTCTGTACAACTGTTAGTACAGCACTCAATGTTAAAATAATATACAAACTGTGAATTCTTTGTAATATGTTTTTAAACCACAAAGAGAAACAGTAAACAGTTTTAATTTTTACGTTCTGTTGGTAGTGTCTGTATCTGTTGATTTTCTTCAATAAAATACAGTATTTTAAGATGTATCGAAGAAGCTGTTTCTGGTTAGAGAACATAAATACAGTTGAAAAATTCCATCTCATTTGTGAGTTCATGTTTTTCTTCTTTGATTAAAAAAAAAAATAAAATCAGGTATTCTAAGCAGTTGTCAGCATCTAACTCTGTATACTGTTACGGTTTTGTCCGTATTCTAATCTGCTTCGCTTAAATGTGTGGGGTTGCGTCAGTACCTACAGAATGAGGGTTCACCTTTATCTGTAGAGTAATTAATTAATTAAAAATGTGCCAAGTAGTGAAAGTTAAGTTTTGATATCCTATACTTAAGATACATGCACATTTGTCTAATGTAAACAGTTATATACCAGAATCATGTATTTCATATGTACAATGGATGTGGATGTCTTAGAATCTGTTTTCTCAGTTAATCACTTGAATTAAGATTGTTTTTTAACACTTCTCTATAATCTTTGCATCCATTTGTGCTAGGTAGGTACTAATAAATCTACTGATCTCAGCTGAAGTAGTGTGTGGTCTCGAGAGCCTGTAACACCTTGTAGAGGAAATGCTCAATTGGACAGCGAACCTATATTATAGGGTAGTATGTTACTGTTAAAAGTGCAGGCATTACACAACTATAGCCTGCCAGCAGTACTCTTTAGCCTACTTGACAACTGTTAAAATTATAGAAAGCAGTCACTATTCATAACAGAAGAAAATAACCTAGCACTTTCAAGGGTTAAGGTTATTCTATTCAAGTATTTCTTTCAACCCCTGAAGGTTGTACAGCCTTTGCTCCTGAAGATAAGCCCACTATAATTAACTGTGTTTCTATCTATTTAGTTCCACTCATTTTGAGAAAGAGCATATACGGCGTTTTTGCAGAAAGACAGATGCTTTGTAATTGAAATTGAAGTACTTTTGGAAGTGTGTGATCCAAAATAGTCTTCATACGTCTTTTTATTAGACCACGATCATGCACAAATGAGAGTAAGAGAGCCTCATACTATATATGCCTGGGAGTTTATATTATATAAGTATATCTAATATATATTTATGTTTGCTTCGTTGGGCTAAAAAATGGCTAGGTGGCCGGGCCCAAAGAGTCATGGTGAATGGAGCCAAAACCAGTCAGAGGCCGGTAGCAAGTGGTGCCCCCCAGGGCTCAGTCCTGGAGCCAATTCTCTTCAGTATCTACAGCAATGATCTGGATGAGGAGTTTGAGCGCACCCTCAGTCGGTATGCAGACAACACCAAGTTAGGAGTGAGTGTTGATCTGCTTGAGGGTAGGAAGGCTCTGCAGAGGGATCTGGCTAGGCTGCACCGATGGACCGAGGCCAGCTGTACGAAATTCAACAAGGCCATATCAAGTACAGCATTCAGCTCGGGGGCTCTCAATATAAGAAGAATTCTTAGAGTGAGTCCAGAGGAGGACCACAAAGGTGATCAAGGGGCTGGAGCACCTCTCCTACAGAGACAGGCTGAGGGAGTTGGGGTTCTTCAGCCTGGAGAAGGGAAGGTGCTGGGGAGACCTTATAGTGTCTTTTCAATACCTAAAGGGGGCCTACAGGAAAGCTGGGGAGGGACTCTTTATCAAAGAATGTAGTGATAGGACGGGGGGGAATGGTTTTAAACTGAAAGAAATTTAGATTAGACATGAGAAAGAAGTTCTTTACTCTGAGGGTAGTGAGGCACTGGGACAGGTTGCCCAGAGAAGCTGTGGATATCCCATGCCAGAAGAGTTCAAGGCCAAGCTGGATGGGGCTTGGGGCAACCTGGTCTAGTGGGGAGGCGTCCCTGTCCATGGCAAGGGGGATTGGAACTACATGATCTTTCAAGTCCTTTCCAACCCTAACTGTGCTGTGATGCTGTGTTTGAGTATTTATCTGGTAGAGCTGTCTATCTTTAAAAGTGAGAGAAATGGAAGGAAAAGTAATGCTGTGTTTTATATTCCTTCTGCTTACAAAGCTCTCAATGACATAAGTGCTTGTTAACTTAAAAAGAACTGGAGCCCATGAGAAGAGTGTTTAAACTTCTATGTTTTCAACTACTTACCGTGTTCATTATGTCAGCTATCCTGATACTGTTGTTCTTGGGACGCATGATGATTTGATATGACTAGCTCCAGGGATGCTTAAGTCTGTTTTCAGACACTTCATTATTTCTTCTCTATTTTTTAGTGGTGTCTTGTGCCTTTTTGTGTGTTTTTGGTGTTTTGATGGTCAGCTTATGTATAAAATGATTTGTTTAATGCTCTCAAGATAAAACAAGAAAATAAATTACAAGTTACTTTCGTTTATTCCAAAGGAGCTCTTTATGCAGTTTTGGTATACTAAAAATGACTAATTGGCTGTTTGTCTTTATGGAACTAGAGTTTTGGAATGTTTGTTTTTTGTTTTTCATATTTTTTCAACTACCTACCAAAGTAGCAAACTGTTGTGTTTTTTTGTTAGTTTGTTTGTTTGTTTTTCTACTGCATCTCGATATGACGTTGGAGCTAACTTTATAGTGGCAATATGGGTACAATATTTTATTTATAACATTTCAGTTAAAAAACAACAGAGAACTGGGGAAAAAAACAGTGGAACATAACATTGATTTCAGTAGTTTTTAAGTGAACTCAAAACAGTCTTGATAATCACGGAGCTGGTGGTGTAAACTTTTTATCTATGAAGTATAGAGCAGCTTGTATCCCACAAAACCAAAATATGATAGTATTTAGATACAGATAGAGAAAAATACCTTATGTAATGTTTTAGTCTCTTTGTGGTCAGTACTGAATAAGTAATTGCGTTCACCATCTTTCTATGCACTAACAAGTTTTGCATAACAGGTATGAACAGTATGCTTATATGTACTGCTGTTGATTTTGCTGGATTGTTTTATTTGGTTTCTAACTTCTGTTCATGTTTATTCATTAGATCAGTATAGAAAAGATTTTTAAATAACATGTTATTCCTTGTATTAACTGGTATACAACTCTAGACGTGGAAGTATAGTTTATGTTCCAAGTGATACCCAATTTTCATTAGATATTCCTACAGTTTTTCAGAGAAGTAAAACTCCTTTGTCTCCGTAGCACTCATTGTTAATGCACCCTTGAAAGAAAAATCAATGCTGAGAGAACCCATGCAATAAGTAAAGAAATAAATTTTGTAAAATGGAAAGTATTGCCCATAATGTTAACAAAATATTTTACAGTACTGCTGTACTTGAGCAGCGAAACCGGAGGACAAAGTAGTGAGAGGTCGAGGAAAAATGAGAGGACGAACAAACGATGCAAAAAGAAAATGACACCGAGGTCTTGGTTTAATACATATGTATTCCAGGTTGATGGCTGATTTCATTAGCAAGTCTCATTGTTATGCAATGTCTGTTCTTCTGCAGCAAAATGAATATTGTATTCTCAGAGGCTCTGTGTGTGTGTGTATGTGATGTTGTGCTGATAGATAAATTAAAGAATATGTATTTTTAGGTATTCTAATCTTTTAAAATGTACAGAAAATACCCTTATATTTTAAAGTAGTTTTGTATTTCAGTTTTTCAATAACCCGATAATGGTTATTTTCATGGAAAATAGCAGTGTTCTCTCCCCTCCCCTTTCTCTGTGCGTTTCTTTGCCATGTTTGCAACTTATGTGATCTTTTCCTGAAAATAACTAAATAACAGTTACTACTAAGCTTACCATTGTCAAAAAAAAAAAGAAAAAGTTTAACTGTTTGTACTGCTTTTTAAAAATACCTGATAGTAACATATGGAACATTGAAATAAACATAATCTCAGTAAAATCTCAGCAGGCGTGATTCTTAATATTTTTCAGTATATTTCATAAAAATATTAAAGTGAAAAACTGCTTATCGTAAGATGAATCAGCTGTAATATCAAATGACGTGTTTTAGTATACTGGAGGACAACAGGATCTTTAAGATGTATGCTTTAGTTTCTTTTGGTAGTGAACAAGCTACTCTGTGTCTTTAGTAAGGCATTTTGATATACACTATGCAAAAGGAGGGAGCACATGAGAAGGCATTGGCGTAGGAAAATTAAAATACAGTGAGATAATTTATTTCAGGTATTTATGTGCTTTCAGAATTTATTCTGTATGTAGCTTTGCGGGGTCAAAATTTAGCAGAAAATATATGAAATGCTACTGAATTAGAATTGGGCAATTTTTAATATTTTTGTGACTAGTTCTGGGTAACGAACCATCATGAGGAAGGCTTTTGGGCACCATAGTTATTTATTTATTTTTGAATACCTTTTATATGCATTCGAGCAATTCTGTTCTTATTTGTTTATTTATTTTAGAGATGTTTAATAATGATACATTATGGCTGGCTCTTTCTGAGTGGTAGTTCAGTAACCACTGTGTTTATTCCAATTCCAAGATACCGTTTTAGAAATCGGATTGCTAGATGAAGTGTCTGTGTGTTCAGTAAATAACGAGAATGGAATGGTACTTTAAGCAAAATAATGAGCAGTAGACTGATACGTGTGACCAGAATATGGAGGAGGTAGAACAAAGAGGAAGTTGCTACCCTTCCTTTCCCCTTGGGAAAGAGAACCTCTTCCTGACCCTTTGCCTTGGTAGGCCTGTAACCAGTGTTAGAATGCATCAGCTGATGGGTTTTAAAAGATTGCTTGGTGTATTTTTTCTTGGTGGTAAGAAACAAATTGAAATGAGATGATGATTTGTCTCTCCTGCTGCATCTTGATGTTTGCCATTGTAGAGAACAATATCAACGTCTGGTGTTGCCTTGTGTAATAATGGCACCCCAGTGTACTTTTTCTGCAGTAGCGTATGTGGGGAACAACGATATGGAGGCTTGTGAATGCGGACAGAATCCAACTCCTAAGACTTGCTTTGGTATGCGATAATGTGAATGGCTCTTTGGTGTAAAATGTGGTTGAGAGTTGGCATAGGACAGGTAGGATGAGGAAAGGTTTCGTCTCCCTTCTTTCTGTAGCTTAGTTGGAGATTACTTTTATTAACGCATTAAGTTTTCTTGAGGAGGAAGATGATTTAGAAGTTCTGGTGCCACGCCCCAGAAAATGATTTCTGAAAGTAATGAATTGTCCTGTTTGCCCTCTCGTGTGTATTACTCATCCATGCAGCTACTGTCAAAGGATTCTGGCTAAAATTGCCAGAAGCAAAACATAGAGCAATACTGCATATGAAACTTTCAGAAATTAATTTATTGATGTAATGCATTACAGAGATGACTGTTGGGAGTTCCTGTTCTCCAAAGCTATTGCTGCAGATTGAATTCACAGATGATACTGAATTTAGGTGCTGTTTTTATGTACATAAACATCCACTGTTTTAAATATGCTTCTGTTGTAAAGTTATTTGTAGTTCTTGCAGTGATTTTGGTATCCAGGGTACGATGCAAAATGCAGATCTCTGACTTTGTTGGCATTCAGTGTAGGTTGTGTACAGATTACCTGTTCTTCTTTCAGGTGAGCATAAGCAACATTCATGGCATAACTGGTACTTTTCATTATCAAAGGATAACCTATGGTGTTTTAAATCAAGACTTGTGTTGAAATAGAGCTCCTAGAATGACACAGGTAGTTATAGATAGGCTCATACCTCTTTTGGAGTTGATATTTGTTTGATACAGTTTTGAGATGAGTCTTGTAGTTTGTAGCAATACGATTTCTAACATTTTGAAATCTCTTTGACAGGAGACATAGCTTCCATGAAAGGAGACATGGCTCTGCAAGAATTTCTTAATTTTACTTATTAAAACAAACAAAGAACAGCAACAGGATATTGTATTCTCTTTATGACCATTGAATTAATTCCTGTTCTGTTTTTGTGTGTGTGTATATATATATATATGTATATATATAAAAAACCAATGCGTGTATATGTAGCTAGAATGTGCTACGTAAAAAAATAATAATTTTTAAATTTCCCAGGAAGATAGTAGCTCTTCAGTTGAGCTCCACAGATTGATGATTTGCCATTTTACAAAGTCAGGCACTAATGCATATTTAAGACATAGCTACGTTTCAGTATCCTGTTTGGCTCTTCAATAAACCTGATAATTTGGTTTTGGAGTCAAAGTGTGGACAAGTATTTTAGTAGCCCATAGAATTCTTGAGGACACTGCTGAGTTGTCATTCTTGCTCTATTTCTGACTAATGGGGCTAGTGGTGGTTGTTCTGTATATGTAGTTTCTACGTGTAGCTTCTGCTCTAATTTCTATGAGTCTAATTAAAAGTGGAGTTCAGAAAATAAATAGAGACCTTCCATTTGGCTGTTTTCAATGTTATATTTTGTCTCTCTTTCCTCCTTTATCTCAAAGCAAAACAGCTGTTCCATAGTAAATATTTTTCACATGATGAGCAATTCAGATTGATATAATTTTAGAAAAATGATCTTCTAGAAGGTAGTATTTGAACATGCAGAACTGTACATGATTCTCACTGAGTCATGTGAGACTCAAATTCACTGAGGCTGTTTTTCTGGAGTGGATAATAAATCCCAGACTGGGACTTCAAATTAGTATCTTTTAAGCCTTGCTGTGAGAGCCTGCTTGCTGTGATATTAGTACCAAATGTACCTCAATTAAATACAGTTTATATTGCTTTTTAAAAGTATTTTAAGACTACTGGTGAGAGTTTTGTTGGTACTCATACTCCTTGTCTTTACAGAAGGCTTTTTTCTCTTGGATTTTTACTCTTCCTTTAGAAATGCTGTATACTGTTTGACAAGACCACTTTTTTTGCAACGTGGATAACTGTAGGAGACTGGTAAACTGTTGTTTTGCTGTAGTGTTTTACTTAAGGGAATGAATTATTTGAGTAGGAAATCGTGTGTGTGATCATTAAATCTTTAACAAGTGTGGCTCACAGAAGTCCTGCATTAGATACTGTTTTCGTTGAAGAGATCCCTGTTGTTAATATGTTTTACTTCGGGAGATTGTGATGGCAGAATAACTGCTTCATTGGCTCAAGTTACATATTCAGCAGCAGTGTTTGCTGTTACAGTTGCACCCTTTTGTAGTCGGTAATCTTCCCAGAAATGCTTTCTGTAGGCTTTTCTTTTCATAGCTTTTCTTCTTTTCTTGAGCTTATTTTTAACATTATCATTAGAAACTTATTGATTGTTCTGTCCCTGGCTTTGTTTCCTCAGACATGTTATGTTGCTGTTTTCCCTAGTTTTTCGTTCATGCTGCTAAGAGGGAAAAATAATTCACTTTCAGTTTTGTGCATTTCCTCTAGTGTATGAATAATCTCTTATCTTACAGCATGCTACCATTCAAGCCCTTGTGCTGTTGTTCTAGGGCACTTCAGCAATTTTAGTTGCATCCACGTGCTGTACAATAAATTGACTCAATTTATCCCTTAAATAAGTTCTGTCTCCTGTCAGTTGGCCAGATAGTTTATTCCATGTGCTCAGGGATAGCAAGCCTTTTCTTCCATTTCTTTCATTAGTCAAGGTGGTTTTGGGTGAGTGGGTGTTGTTTGTTTGGGGTGGAGTCGTGTTTATTTTTTTTCCCCTTGTATCCTAGGCCCCCCTCAGTTCCACCAATAAAAACTTTTTTTTTTTTTTTTTTTTTTTTTTTTAAACTGAATATTCTTGAATTTACTTTTTTTTTTTTTGATTTTTCAAGATTCGGGGTGGGGCCCCCCCCCCACCTATCATTGCAATATGCATAGTCCATGTGTGATTAATTTTTGGGGGGAGGCAGCTTAGAAAACAAGGCATTAAATTACTTTTATTTCAAAATTGTATTCTGTAAGTTAATTTTGATAATTTCTGAATATTAGTAGCAGATTTTACTGTACTTGTTTGTTTGTTTGTTGAGATCAGTGCTTAATTGCTTACACAGTGATTTGTATTTGTTTTTCTCAGTTTCAGATTTTTCCAGTTGTGATTCAGGTTATCATTTCAGAGCATTTTCTCATACCAAAACAACTTTGTGAGCAGGTTTTATTGCATGCATATGTGTACATAAGCACAATTTAAGGGAGAATAAATTGTGACTTTGGCTTGGCTTAGAAAAGAAAACAAGTACAGCATTGACAGATATCTAATATATGGGAAAGACTTTCTTTCATGATTAAGTTATTTTTACGTTTTCTGATGCCTTGTCAACTCATGTAATTAAAATATAGACACATATTTTATTAAAACTGTATTTTTAACCTAGGCTGATTTTTGCTTCTGTGAGCATGTGTGTTTACTGTTGATCCAAGTGCTCCACCTGCCTTTCAGTTTGTTTACCAGGAAATCAAGATGTGTAAACTGCAGGAAGTACTATTTGACCCTCTCCAACAGTATCTCATTACAATAATTGCTAATCTCTGAGTAAGACAGCCATGTTTTGTGCGTAACGCAGAGGGAGGTTGTGGTAGATTATAGATGCTTCTTGAAGTAAAGCTTTGTAAATGCTTGCTTGCATTTTGTTTTCAGGGTAGTTTTGACAATAGACATCTGACGACCTTTGGGCTCAGCAAAGCTCAAGCACAATAGCTTGTGTTCTTTCTTCCTTCCGTGACCGAGGAAAAAACAGCAAGAAAAAACCTACGGCTTGTTTTGGAGTGCTGGGCTTGTTTTGTTGGAGTGCTGTCGTTGCTCTGTAGCGACAGGATAATGGCTACTTCCTGATTAAATCACTCTCCACAGTAAGCTGTTAATATTCTGTATCTGTTCTTCTGTATTTCCAAGTTTCCAGTGCTTTTCTTCTGTGCCCCCTCCCCCACCTCGCAAAGTTAATAATTTGAAGTGTTTATAGATTGAAGAAAGAATATTTAGAGTTGTAACTTAAAAATTTTCAGTATAAGACAACTACTGCTGTTTTATAACACTTATCTGACAGTAGTGATGAGAAAATATACCTCATTCGCATGAGATTTTAAAAAGAAAAAGCCTTAAAGTCTGTTTAGGTGTTGGAAAAATAACTGGCATTAACTTTGAAAAATCCCAACATTCATTGGACAAACGAAGACATAAAACACATATGTCATGCATGTTCATAGTTTATCATTTGCAGAAATGTTTCATATCTAACGTAAACCTAGTTTTTGAATAAAACAACCTTTTGGTCTCCTTTTTTGATTGTATAAGAAATGTTTTACTGTTCTGCATTTATTAAAACTGATGGGTTCTTTTTCCTTCAAGCAATTTCTCTTTTTTTTTTTTTTCTGATGAAGACTAGGTGGGTGTGTGACAGCTTTCACTCAGTGTACAGGTCCGGTTTTATTTTGCTTTGGAGTATTCATCTAAGAGACTTCATATTGTAAAGTGATAGTTACAGTACACTTGTGTTATACTGCTTTGTTAAGTGGGTCAAAATGATTTTAGGGCTGGTTTTATTTTATACTATTGTTAATGGCATATTATTTTTCATAGGGTTGTAGGTAACTGTGGTAAACATTCTGAAGTTCTTTATTAAAAACATGATTTCCTGTTTTTTTTTTTTTTTTTTTTTTTTTTTTTTTTTTTTTTAATACCCCTGGAAAGTTCTTTCCAATGTCCTACAATTCTGATGTTGGAAAAACATCTCCCTTGTTTTTCCTAACCTCTTAGCATACTCTGTGACTATAGAGTCTCGTAAACCTAAAGCATGGTGTCTCATGGCTGAATTTGCTGGCTGAAAGCTTCAAACTTCCTTTCTGGACAAAAGTGGATTCCTGTGGGACAGGAGGGACAGCCCTGCTGGAGCTGCTGGTTCATGGGCTGCCTTTCTGTGTAGAGGGAAGCACGGGGAACAGACACTCTCAGACAGGGATAGAGTCGCTCATGCTACGTGTGGAAGGACACATCCTGACCTGGGCTGCAGCCACAGGCCCTGGACACCTTTTGTTGCCATCCTATTGAAGTGAATGCTGTGTGGCAGGAGTTGGTGCTGCTTTGGCTGCATTCTGCCCTATTCCTGCAAAAGAGCTGCAGTCTTAGCTGTTATTCCGAAGTGTCCGTGATGTCCTGGCTTACATTTACAGTGTGCCTTCAAATTTTGAAGTAATGGTTTATGGAAGTACTGTGTATCATTATTTAAGTGATTGCCAGCTTTGCCATGAAACAACAGCTGATATGGTTAAAATGGTCTTCTGTATTTTAACTCTTTAATAATGGAGGAAAATTGAATGTTTAGCATTCGTATTTGTTAGGTGCCTGAAATGTAGTACATTTCTTTTTGTAGATGGCAATATAGGTGGTTTACTGTCTTCTCCAGTATGTAGAGACAGAAATGCAATCTGTCAGGTTTTTTGTTTCTAGCCACTTCCTTTAAGTGTGTAAATAGCATTAAAATGTCAGATTTGCATCTGCATAATTTGTAAGACTAGTATTGTGAGTGGGGCTGGTAAAGGTAGTCCAGTGACATGGTAATAGCTGCTGTGGCTTCTGTTGAGGATTGTTTTTATTTCTTTGTACTTCAAGAACCCATTATTTCTCCTTCTAGTTATTCTGTTTAGGTAAACTTGAGTGGGCTTGTTTTTGCTTAAATGTTTCAGTGCATTTCAGGATCTTAGTACCTTAAAAGTGGAAGAAACAATGAAAAAAATAACCAAAGAAGGACATTTTGGAAAGGAGGGTGGATACCAATGATGAAGTGTATTTAAATATATATATGAATTTATATTACAGAGTACTTCCTTCTAAAACTGGTTCTGGAATCCTGAAGAGCTACGTGCACGGAACAACATACAAATGCAGATACCATTTCTCTGCGTCTCAGCCTTGCTGCCTCAATCTGTTAGTGGGAACCATTGAATTCCTGTTAGATGACGCCAAAGGTGCTTTAAGTGTGCAAAACTGGGGAATTAGCATGCCTCAGTGATAATTTTGTTAGTCAAGGTGCCAGAACTCACCTCACCTAATGACATGAGAAGTGTATATGTTTCATCACTGTCATGTGGAAAAGGGGTAAAATTATTCTTTAACTTGCATTGCAGAACTGAAGGTACAGTTTGGAATTTTGTGCTTGCACACACTTGTAGTAATGAAATTTGGTGATATTCTAAAACAAAGTCAAAGCCATTGCAAGGCCTGAGGCTGCTCAAAAGATTTGATTGTGTTTCTGGAACTCTGACTTGGTTTATGAGAACTCATCAGAAAATGCTGGTTGTTTTAGTTTTAGCAGTTTTTAAGGGAAGAAGTATCTTGCCCTTCCTGTTTGTTTGACTACATGATGTATTGTGTAGTCTGTAAGTTTAGGACTGCAGGACAAACGGTATCCTGTTCTGTGTCTTTATTCTTTTAAAGATTTACAGAGGAGCATCCACAAATTTATCCATTTTGTTTGCTTTGACTTCTGTGGGGTTCACATACACTAATAGATACCTGAGTTTGCAGTGCAAAACATTATTTCTTCCCAGAAGAATTGAGTTTTGGGGACCTCTTTTCCTTGTTATGCGTTTGGATTTCTCTGCCCACTCATTTTCCAAACATGAAGCAGAAGAATACCAGGTGGGCAAAATATGGTGCTTGCAGTGAGTTTTTTTGAAAGCTTTTCTGTATGTATATGTTAGAGCAGATGCATAGTTTTCATGAAGTTATCCTTTGTGTTAGTGCCTTTTATCATTCTTCAGAGATGTTAAGCAAGGTTCAGTTAGGGAAATACTGGCATGTTTGACACAAGCATGTATTTTAATACTCCTGCATTTTATTAATGCCCAGGTGTACCTGTGGCAGCTTTTGACATGGAAGATTCAGCAGGACATTTTCTCAGTAAATTTTCATTAAGCTCTGTTGGTTCCTGTACTTGGAGCTGAGCCTTGATTTAGAGCTTGAGTAGAACTGGGGGTAGAGGAGTGTGGTAGAGTGATCCAGAGATGGGGTGTTTTGCAACAGAGATAAATGAACAAGGTTTTTAAGTAACAAAAAGTGGAAAACTATCCTTCTGGCACTATGAAGCTAGGTTTTGGGAGAGCATGAAATTAAGTCATTAACTTCATCTGTCCTAGTTTAGAAATTCTTTGCCACTGTTTGTATTTCTCTTTTGTATTGTATTTCCAGTTTAGTCCGGTGTCTGCTCTGAGATAGTTCTACTAAGAGCTAGCGTGCTTTAAGTTACTGTGTTGTACAAATGCACTGTTATACGGTTAGTGGTAGGAGGAGAAGAAATTGATTTTTTTGGAAAAGAAAGATTTCTTGAGCTAGTAGTAGAATTAGCTAAACCTGCAAAAGCAATACTTCAATGAAGTTCATGTCTAAGTATCGTAAAGAGAGTATAACCACTTTAAATGACAAGATTTTGCCCTGTAGAGACTGTTATGAATTAAGTACATTAATAAATTCAAAAGATTTTTTCAGCAGGTTTCTGAGTCATTTCAGAGGCTTCTAATCTCTTTAAAATTCACTGTGGTGATTGTATAATGCTTTTCTAACAAAAGCTTTGAGATGCTGTAGAACTCTGTTTTCCATTGTGACAGGAAAAGCTTTCTGTTGTTACTGCAGGATCATCAGCTGCCTTTTTTATTTTTTTTTTTATTTTTTTTTTAAGGCAAAAAAGGCAGATGCTGGGTTTAAGTTAAAATAAATAAAACCATTTTTCTGTCCAAGTATGTTTTAGGATTTTTCCTTGATCTAAGATAAGTTTTAACAGATACTTTGTTTCCAGCATTGAATACCTATTTAAGAAGTGTTTTATTCAAGAACTGCTGTAGTCTTGAATATTTTTTTTTATGAAAAGTACAGAAAGATTAGAAAATTGTAGATTTTATTATGCAATAGAAAAATCCTCAGCTGCTAGACAACATTGCTTATCCTATTTATTGACTCTTTGATGTTTTCATAATACTAAAGAAAGTTCAAGTTCAGAGTAATATTCTCTAATAAATGGCTTATATATATAACTGTTGATTATTGATTTTTAAAAGCAGATTAACCTCCAGTCTGCATAGATTGCTTTTCTGTCTTTTATTCTGCTCATTTGGTGCTAATAGGTAGTTAAGCGGATTTATTTAAACACAATTGAACTGAAAGGTTTTTTTTTTTTTTTTTCAGTTCTAGGACTTATAAGCTTGACTCTCTTCTAATATTTTTTAGGAAACAAAAAATAATGTCTCATTCATGTTTATTCAATATAATATTTTGAAGAGGCAGTGTTTGCTGGCTCTCCCCTTTTTTCCTGATATCTAGAACTTGTTTTGGAGTGTTAGTCTAAAAATTCCAAATAGTTTTTGGTATTAGAGCTCAAACATTGCATCTTTTTGTCTCTAAAACTAGTGTAGTAAATAAGGAAAGATATCTCAGGATATAGATGTGTGGAATCATCCTGTGTGTAAGAATAGTTGAACGCTGTGGTGTGGTTAGCAGTGCAACTGGAAGGTGAGACATGGTCTCATACTTGTTGAGACTTGGAATTTTATTTTGCAAAAGAAGTACATTGGTCTTTTAATGATGAGGACAGAGGTGATGTGCAAAATGTGAGAGAACCAACGAGTTCTAAAAAATGACTGTCAAAAATAACCAAAAATCATAGCCATATGAACACACATGGGCATCTAATGGTTTTCAGTAACTGAGTTCAGCTGAATTCATGAAGGAGGTGAAAAGTACTCCAAAATTCTCTTGTGTTTCCTACCCCTTCATGCATTTTTTTTGTTCACGGAGATGGCGATGGAAAACACTTTGTACAGTTGTGAGGGCAGCAATTTTTAAAATGTAAATGTAAAATACTACTGCAGTCATTTGATAATAAGCTTTCAGGACTCATTGCAAGAATTCAAAATTTGCTTAATCTCTTGAAGGCGTGCTTAAATTAGCCGTTATTTGAACTGCATTCAGCTGAGTGTAACAATGCAGAATTTGGATACTCTAACTGGGCAGTAATTTAAACTCATTTCTACTTGCATGAAAAATTACTTTTTTTTGTTCTAAGGTAATCAGGTTAATTTGAAGTTCTTTGGAGAAAGAAGAGCCAGTTGTTTTATTGTCCCAGTCCTTGGACATCTTCTGTATGAATATTGTCAGATAAAATTGAATAATCTTTTATTTTTCTTCTTTTCCAAGCTGTTCTATCTTTAGTAGTCAAATATGAAATGGGTACTAATAATCTGCCTTAGCAGTTGAAACTGCAGGAAACTATCATTGCTTATTCAAGTTTGCTTTATCTCGATAAATCGAACGTATGGATAAAAAGCCAAGCAAATCCAGGAAAGGTTTTTATGGGTTGAGCTCTGTGATGAGCTATGGAGAGTTGCTCAGGCCCTCTCAGGTCATGCCATGTGGTGGGTGGTCAGAAGCCCTCTGCAGTCATCATTTGGGCTTGTGGACCCCTTTGCCTGTCCCCCCTCCCTACTGCCCCCTGCCCCCCGCGCTAGCTGGACTATGACCTTCCTTTTCCGTAGCTGCTGCTCTAGCTCTGGTTGAGTGCGGTTGGTGCTCCTATCATTGTAGACAACAGGATGTAGGCAGGAGAAAGGTAGTAGAAACTGACTGCTATAGCTGATTGAAGCAAAAAGCTCCAGATGTTAGCCACTGTTTCCAGCAGCAAGCCACCAGAAGTTGCTGAAGAATGATTCCCAAAGAAATCTCTCCCAGAAGCTCTCTAAAGAAGCCTTGTTAACTGCTGCAACAACTCCTGTGCAACTGTCAGCTGCCCCTGTTCGCTGCATTCTGTCATAGGCAAGGTCAAAAAGCTGTAATAGGCTTTGTGGAGTCCGATTATGTATGTGATTTTTTCGCTTGTCTTCAATTTCATTTAAAAATGGGTTATTTTGTAATTAGTGCTCCTTCCACTTGTTACTTATCTACTGCTATATGCAAGAAATTCTACTTTATTCTAACCGAGATACAATTTTCATTTTTAAACTGTTATTTCCTCCTTTATTTCTTTCTGCCTTGTCCAGAAAGATCAAAAATCATAAGGCAGTGCTGTCCTAAAACCCTGGTAAGTCAGCTACTGTTAGGTGTTAATAGTTAAAAGTTAATTGTCCTTCTTCCCTCTAACCACAATCAATGATAGCATTTACCAGCTAAAAATACTGGCTGCAGGATACTCTTATTTCATCAGTCCTGAACAAAACTCGTCGGAATGCCCCATGAATGGATTGGGTGACTTTGGAAGTATGGTGTTCATTCTCACTGAAAATTAGGAGTAGGGACTTGAATGGGAAGAGTGATTCTTCTCTGTTTTTTGCAGCATGAGTTGTATTCCGGTTTTCTCTAATGAAGTGTAAAATATTGGAGGAAAAATTAGAACGTGGGATGTAGAGGAAAGATGAACTTTTTCATTCGGCATCTGCAAAATACTACTCATCAGTCCTGTTTCTCTGCTTCTATTAATATTTTTAACCTGCGACCTTGATGTTCATAGTACTGGCAACAACACACAACTGAATTTGTAAGAGTTTAAATGTAATTCTTTGAGCCCCTACCATAAATTATGATACCACGTCAAGGAATGCCTTGTAAATCTTCCCCTGGGTCAGAGTTACTTTACAGAGAAGCAGGCTTCCTCTAGGAAGGAAGCCCATAGGAATATGTGCGTATTCATAGATTTAAATAAAAGTCACCTGGTTTGTAAAAAGCAGTGAAACAAGTGTTGTCTATAGGTCTTGCCAAGAAGAGAAGTAATGCATTGGTTTTTTTAAGCTTAGTTCCCAAAATCACCTGATTTTCATGTTACTGTATAAGTTGGGCACACATTTATTGTGTAGTCCAAAATTAGAGGAACTACTATATTTGATACCATATTTTTGAGCGCATACAATAAAAAGGAATAAAAAACAGGCTTACAAATGCCTGAAATGCTACAAATGATCTTTAGGCTTCTTCATCTTAACATTGATTTTTGCAGTGATCCCCAGAAACACAATTTTTGTTGGGTAGAGCTAATTAATAACTTTTTATTTTTAGGAAAACAAAACCAAAACACAAACCCACAAAAAACAGCAGACCAAACCATGCTTAGTGAACTTGCTCACTTGAAATTTATTTTTTGTGGTCCTTGAACACTTACTTTCTGTTGTTCGCACTACTATTGACATAGGATTTTTGATATTGATACATATTAGCTCTCTATTTCAGATCTATCCTGAGAAAGAATCTTTTGTTATATATTTAGCAAATGAAATTTGTATCAGTTCAGAAATATTGAATAATAGTTTAATTTTGAAAATTAGTTATATATACGGATTGCTCAATGTCTTCACAAACTTCAGTATAAAATGCTATCAACCTCTCTTCTGCAAAACAAGATACCATAACACTAGAATCTAATGCAGAAGAACAGATTATCTAAGTCTCACGATCAGGATTAAAAAAAAAAAAAAAAAGTTACGCAAAGGATGGAACATTGCCTTCTTCACACATAAACTGAAAATATTATTTTAATCTGCTTAAGGTGAAGTGTTTTACACAAAAATACAATCCTTAAAAAGTGATGTTCATCCCAAGTCAACATAAAATGCTGAAAGACTGTGGTTCCTTTTTTTTTTTTTTTCTTGGAACAAAGAGGTTTGTGAAACATCAGTTCTGATATGACGAATTTTTATTTGTTTTTTTTTTATGACAGCCTCTGCAGTCCTGACGGGGTTGAGATTCTGCATCTAGTTAAGGTGGTGCCAATATTTACTTGCTTTTTCAAATCTGCATGGCAGTGTTGAAATACAAACGTGTCAACGCCTATCATCTCTATTACTTCACTGTGATCTTTAACGTTGTCTCCTCAGAACTTCCACGTATCACCCTCCTCCTAGTATCTAAAGCATGAGTGATAATCTTCATAAGCTGGAAAGGTTGTACAGCTGCTCAGTTGGCAGAAGGAAATTATAAGATGAGTCCTTTTCTTGTCACCTGATTGAGTTTACCTTGTCATAGTCTAAATGTATAAAAGATGGAGTAAAATCAAATGCATTTTTGAAATGACATACTTTATTCTAAATCTGTTTAAAATGCCCATTGTATGTTACCAAAATAATGGAATGGCCACTGATTCCCTGTTAAATTCCAATTTTCACTAAGCCGGATCACACTCATTTAGGCCAATCTTAGGGAGCTGCATTTGCATTTAGGTCATTTTTAGTATGTTGACTTAGGTGGAAAAGGGCTGTTAAAACAAATGTTTGCAGAATTGTGATGTGGTATATTTGTGTTATTACAATTATCATTGCTGCTGTGGATTCTTATGCAGTAAACTGAGTTGTTACATCAGTGATTGAATTTGGACTGATATTGGGGGGTCGGGGGGGGGGAGCTGTAAAGGCTTCAGAGCATAGTGCAGGAATGCACCATGTGCCTTGCACAGTGTAGCTATCTAACAATAATACAGTAAGGTTATTTGTGGAGTTTCTTTGATATGATACCGAAAAAACATAAGCCAAACTTGCTGTGAATTTACTAAAAATAAAATTGTTACAGTGTTTTCTTCCCTTAGTTTTTATGTGAATTGCTTAGAAAAAATTACCAAAGTCACATAATTACACTGAAGATGTCTTTTAAGAGTTGTACTTCCTTCTTTTCATCTTCCTTTTCTGAGTCTTTGGTCAGGGTGGTACTTTGTTGTATTTTTTGGCATACCACTGCTTTTATGTTTTTGTTTGTCTTTGGTTCTGTGTCCTTTGTGACATGGTAGTGCAGAACCCACAGGTGCTGCTTGGCGTGCTTGTTCACGCCCTGGCCAGCCCTCTCACTCCGCATTGTCCCTCTTCGCCCTGACCTGTTAGAGCTCTGCCCAGCTACGAAGGCTGAGTTAAATTTTCAATGTTACGTCATAGAACGGAGCTGCATTTCAAATTTGTGATGAACTTGGCTGTGCTGGAGTGTCTGTTCTGAGAGAGACTGATGTGCTTCCCTTAAACAGCTGTAAAACCTTTAAGCATTAAAGCACGTGTTGGCTCTAGAAATAGCCATGGACTGACTGCTGATATGTTGGAAAATGACCAAATACCTTGCTCTGTTGGCAAGATAACACTGAATGCTGTGGGAGTCTGCTCCTGGTTGCTGTCAAATAGCTGTTATAAATTTCACTTGGACATTGAAGAAGTCCAAAGTATATTTTTACTTTTGCACTTTCAACTTCTTGACTGTGTTCAAGGTAATAGTTAAAATAATGAAGTAATATGTAAGTCTGTAGAGGCTAAACTGGAAGTTTTAGGTGTGTGCATCTACATTTTGGATGTTTTTCAAGACTAGCTTCATAGTATTTGGGCATCCCAACTAATGTTGACAGGATATTATTATATTGATGATCACATCCATTCAAGGGAGTTACTTCTTAATACGTACTTAGGAGAATATATATTTTTTTCTATGCTAGCATACATTTCAGCAGAGTTTTGAACATGGAATTGGTAGGTAATTCAGTTTTTAAAAATTTCAGCTCATTAAATGTGATTTAGTTGGTGCTTCTCATAGTAGAGCTTCAGCTATGTTTAGTATTCTATGTTTATGAAATGTTCTCTGTTTATCAGTAATGTTTTTCCTGTTTCTTTTTTTAATCAGATTTTTTTTTCTAGTAAAAAGCTGCACATGCTTCCTTCCTTTTTTGTTCCTTTCTTTAGAGAGATTGCCTTCTGTTTTCACTGAGTAAAGTTGCATTCATAAATATTATTCACCATGGTGAACTTTGGGAAAGTAACTGGAGTTATAAGCAAGGCATTTAGAAGGACTGACACAAATCACTACGTGTGGAAGAGAATAATAATAATAAACAACAGTTTTACTTAGTTTCTCGTTTAAAAATATAAGGGTTTAAGAAGCAATCATGAAACCTTACCATAAGTATTGACTGGCAAAATACACTAAAATGTAGTAAATGTTTAATATATGCTCTCAAGCTTAAAAAGAATACAGATCTGTTGTAGCTGGTATGAGCTCTTTAGCCACAGATCATATTAGGTCTACAGTGTAATTATTGCTGATCCTGATTAATGTCTCTCAGGGATTATCTTTTTTGGTTTCAACCATCTGCTGTGGTTTAGAGTAATAAACTAACTAAACATAAATAAGGGTTGACTTAATTTGAAAGCAAAAATACGTGTATCTGGGAAGAGTTTCATTTCTTCATCTCAAAATTTAACAAGTACTGATATTCTATTTATTCTATTTATAACTTAAAAACTTAGCTGAATTAAAGGTTGAAATTGCAATCCCTAAAGAAAACAGCTCCCCATCAAACAGAGTCCCCCTCCACCCTAAATACAAAAAAACACAACAATAAAAAAAACAAAACTCCTACAAACTAATACCAAACATTAAAAGAACAGGTTTTATTATTTTTGTTCTCCAATCTTAATTGGTGCTGTATTGCCAGTTCAGAGAGGTAGCTTATGTTGGTTAAAAGCCTGCCAACTATAGAGACATCCATTTCTGTATTTAAAGAAAAAAAATGTTAATTTACCAAGCATGTCTTCCCATTTGTAGCAGAAATGCTGATTGCTAATGGGTGGTTTCTAACTGTTCTTATTTATAAAATCATTAGATGGTAAGTATTTTAATAATGAATTATAACATGCGACATGAGAGCAACACTGCAGAAATTGGAGAGCTTTGGATGTCTATGTTAGGACACACGAGTGAAATACCAGGTCTGAATCCTGAATTCTGAATGTAGCACACCGAAGCTTAGAAACACCTTTCCTTTTACAAGTGATTACTGTAATAATGCCGTTATGGTGTGTTTCTGATTTATCTTAAGCCATTTGTGTATATATAGTAAATTCACTATAGCCATACTTAAATCAGTGAATACCAGAAAGCAACAAAACTGTAGGTTTCTGTACAAAGACTGCTTGTTGGCCTCACATGAATTTGGTCATTCCATAGAGTCTTAGAAGTGACCTTTATTTTCAGTTATATCTTTTTTTTTTTTAAATTTCTGTATGTATACTAAAAATGTTTTTTTGTAGTGTGAAATAATGCATGTGAATGCTACAGACTTAAACTATGAAAAGTTTTTTTTTATTAATTATAAAAATTGGAAAAAATATTAGATTTAATGAACATGTTATAATATTTAAAGCATACAGTAGTTAACTTGTTCTTTATTAAAAGTATTTCTTCTTTAATTGTAGATAGAAAGTTTTAATTGGAGAAAAGTAAGTATTTAGGTGTCCTGGAATTAAAAAAAAAAAAAAAGAGATTTAGAATGTTTAGTAGTATTTTGCTTTGAAAATTTCTTTGAAGGAAAATGTTTTAATTATAACTACTGTTCTAATGCAAAAGTTCATAGCCGTCATATTCAGACAAGTAATACTTTTTTCCATATCAACGTAACCAGTTGATTTTTTTTTTTAATATATGCAGATAGAATCAATTCTCCTGAATGCTTGAAAATTCTGCATGATAAATTGGGAAGTAAAAAACAAAATAAGTGAAGTCTTCCAGTGCTTTTATCTGTAGAGTGGTTGTTTGTTACGTAAAGGGTGGGCAGTTCTAGATGTTACACTATAGTTCACTTGTTGGCAGATTTTTCACTTCGTTTCTTATGTTTTGCTATCTAGCAAAGTCTAGAGTCCTTATTCAGTCCGAAATTGCCACATATAAGAATAATCAGTGAAAAATAATTTGATTTACTTAAACGGCATTGTTTGTATTTCCTTTGGCTTTTTAAGATGCAGCTTTAGTGACTGAGGAGAACAAAGATGTATCTTTCTGGAGAAGCAGATAACCGCTTTTATGCTGCCTTTCCAAATGAGTATTTTAAAAGTCACTGTATTGACATAACTTGGGGTCAGAACTGCTTAATGCTATATATATATATATATTCTTCTGTATATTTTACTTCTCATTTTGTTTTATTAAGATGAGAGTGAGATTTTATATCAGTTGTTGGACTGATGAAGAGTACTTGGCCTCCTCACCTTGGCAGTGATAGGCCTGAGAAACAGTGGTGCCTCTTGTAGCTGAAGTTGATTCTAGGACAGGAATCTGTTTCTCAGGAGTTTCCCTGACAGGTGTGAAATGTGGTTAGTCTCATTGAGCTTAAAATAACAATGGGACACTAAGAAGGTGTTTTCCCCATCTTACCGAACTCTGATCCTGACCCATCGTCAACTGGAGTCCTTGCAGATTGAGTTAGTGTTCTGATTGTGCTGCCACCATGGTTAAATATTATTTGCTGGAATAAAATGTTTAAGTATTTGAGAAACTATTTCTCTACAAGTATGTTTTCAGTGATAATTCGACTGTGTATTTTTCTTAAAGTACAGACACATGTTCAGTTAAATAAGCCTTGTAACTTGATTTAGGCAATTCATGGCACAAGTAAAAGCATCATTCTATAAGAGAAGTCCACCGGGAGGGTGGGCAGTGGGTGGGGAAAGCTAGCAATTTACTGGATTTGTTATATTTATAATATTCCACCGTAACAACTAGGCCATTCCCCAAGATGAAATACTTTATATGGACTTGTCTGCATTACTAGTTCTTAAATGCTCCCTAGGGGAGCAGCAAGAGCAGTGCTACTCCGCAAGGAGAGGCAGCCTGGGAGCTGAAGGTGACACAGACAGCACCTTCCCTGAGCAGGGATCAGTTCCACAGGATCTGAAGGCAGGGTGGAGTAGAGTGCTGGTCATAGGATCCAGATAAAATAAAGGAATTGGTTGGGCCTAGGATGTCTCTGGTAATCTGGTCAGGAGTAGCAGAAGATAAGGGCTGTTACAGGACTGGAGGGAAGCTACAACATATAACAAGGGATCTAGACATTAAGTGTGTCTAACCAGGTTGCAGTGAGGCCTATATGACCTGACTCAGGTGAGGGCTGAAGGTGCAAGCCTGAACCCAGATGAAGCTTCTGGGCAGAGGGTGTGGGATGATTGTCTTAGGTGAGGCTCCCTGGGACAATTAAGTCTTGATACTGCCGCTAAGGTGTTGGTGGGCATTGGAGACAGCAGTTCATGTTGTAGGTTCCACTGTGCAGCATTCAAGTTCAAATATTACGTTGCTCTCAACAGAAGTACCTAATTCCCCTACTCCTGCAGTTATGCTGGATTCCCCTGATAACTGAGTGCTCTTCGTGTGGTGTAGCTCTCACCTGAAGGTCTCTCAGGAAACCGCTTGCGTCAAGTGCAGTTCCTGCAACATGGTCAGCACAGACAATCCTGTAGGCCCCCTTGTGATTTCATTTCCTGCTGCAGAAAGTAGACATTTTTCTTCTCTTTTACAGATATGGAGTCTGGAGAGCGGTTAACGTCCTCGTCAATCTCATCTACTGTAGCTACTTCATCTCCAGTGTCTTCTACACCTTCTGTTCCTTCTGCAGTTTCGAAGGGTGGCCTTACCACTGGAGTTCCGTCACTGAGTTCCACCATCAACACATGCGGTAAGAATAATTCAAGTATATAATGCAGTGTGATTTTAGTGCTTGCAAATACTTGGAATTAATAATACATGGTCAAATATAATAAGGTTTCACAGATGCATCAAAATAAAATGTTCGTTTTCTGGTTATTTTTATGATGGAAATTCTTATCTGTATATATTGCATAGTGCTTATGTATTAAAGGATTAAAATTATTTATGCATTTTAAAAGTGAAAGAACTTCACAGGTTGCAGAACTGCCTCAGTAGTGGGGATTGTTTTACAAATTGATTTAGCAGACTTGCTGCCACTTTTCAGGTTCAGATATAAACTTCCTGAGTATGCATCATGTTCTCAGCATTCAAGCCTAGCCCCTACTCTGTTTTTATATCTGGAGAAATAGTTTATTCTAATGGAAGTTGTGATGGAAAAGCGGAACTTCAAAATTCCTTAGTCTTACATAAGCTTGACTAGTCAAACATCTTGGATTGAATCAGAAATTGATATGGAAGACTTCTCCATGCAAGGATATAATTTTTGTAAATTAAAAAAAATTTCTCCTTTCAACGGCTGAATCGTGTAAGTTATCAACAAAACAAGAAATGGTGAATTAACTAGCTAGTCGTTGCTGTTTCCTTCTTCTTTCTGGGTAGTGACTTATAAATATATACACATATAAATATGAAACATTGAGATATGCTGGAGTAACCTTTTATTGTAGTGTAATCTCCCCGGCAAAGCATAAAGACTCCCAGTCCTAACTCACCATGCATCCTGGCAACTGACAGGGTACGCTATCAAGTTTATAACAGAGGCTACTTAAAAGACTTGATTATTGCAAAGAAAATTAACAGAAGGGATTGGAATAAAATGGGAGCCTTCTATTCTAATGCACAGATTAAGATGCCTTTAGCCTTCTCTTAGAAAGAATAGTTGATCGTTCTTAAGTGATTATTAAATGTGGGGAAAAAAGATGATTTTTTAAAAGCTAACATACTTTGATTATCAGAATGAGACTGGACGTATTCATATTTTTATATAAATAATGTAAGATCACAGAAGTGAATAACACAGCTTGGAAACAGACTAGGATACTAATGTATCTTGTCTACAGAGTATCCTATGCAGTCAGAAAAGTTTTGACTTAATGAAATTACCGTTCTAGTTATGAGAAAACAATGTTTGGCTGGTTGACAGCATGAGCACTTCTGCAAAATTTCTCCAGAACAAAGTACACCTTTTCAGAGTGGATACAACAGTAACCACAGTGTACTGTTGTGTCAGGTAGAGGAATGAATATACTCCTAAATAAAACTGATGGGACAGTACTGATAGTAAACTACATTCTAGCTTCTTTTTAGGAATACAAAGTGTCCTTGAGAGAATATATACAAAAGATCAGATGCAGCAGGCAAGGGATTTAACCATTTAAAAAAATAAATAAATAAATAAAGGAAAGAACTCTTGAATACAGATAGTTGCTATCAGTCTCTATCAGTTGCAGGACAAAAATGAAACTTTTTTTAAGTTGAGGTTAAAATGAAAAGGTTACCTAAGCAAAGGGCTAACTGAATTTTCTAGTGAAGACAAAAACTGACAGCCTAGTATAATTCTTCACCGTCTTTCAGATGAGTTTTATTTTGTTCATTTTGTTTAACTATAAATTCTCTATATGCACAGCACTACAGAAGACACACAATTAGATGTTGTAATACCTACAAAGTAAATACAGTGAGTAGAAGTAATTGAGTCTCATAAATCTTCACTTTGGGATTGTATGTTTATAGTCATATGTAAATTAACTTGTAGTACATTCTGAGAACTACCACAGAGAACTGTTTCTAATGGCATGTGTTACTGAACACAATGTGTGTTTTCAAGGTGAGTTTGTAGTGGACTACTGAAAATTAAAAACATTTTTATTTGTTCTGGATCAATTGTAGCTTAAGCATCTTTTCTGGGTGGTTTTAGAGTAATTAAAATAGATGAAGCATAATTCCAGGTACACATACCTGGTTTCTAGTTGTCTTCTTTAGGAAGTTGTAGCTGAACACAGGCGGTAGAGGACACTCAGAATTTACTGGTTATACTATACCGGTGTAGAAGGGTTTCTCAGCTTGGAGAATACATTCTTGCTCACTCTACTTCAAGAACCCAAGTTTGTTCTGAACAGTAGTGGATTACCATGAACTTAAGTCCCAGTTGAAAATCTATTGATTTAATTTTTAAGAGTCAGTATTACTTAAGATAAAAAATTAATAGGTATATTTCCTACTGTTAGCAACTTCAGAAGAGTACACGTCAATAGCCTTTTCTTACATGAGTAAATGTTATCATAATGTAGTGTTTTATCTTTATGAGGTGTGATTATAGCAGCATGTAAAACTGCTTAAAGCTGAACAGTTTGGTCTTAGCATTTTGATGAGTGGTAGTTCTTTTGGCACTCCCATTGAGGCTTTTAATATGTGATTGATACTTCTTAAAATATGGCTTAGTGGTTTGGTGCTCTTTTGTATGTTCTATATATATTTCACTCTTTAAAGTTTACAAGTTTATCTGCAGTGTTTGTACCTGAATTCTGTATTGGCTTTGTCAGCGGAGTAGTTTTGTTGGACCATTTTGAAAATTTCATTTTTTTTTCTCATAAAATTAGTTTGACTAGTTTCTTTTTTTGCTTGTAATTTGTGAAGGCAAGTTAAAGGTGGAGTCCTTGCAGTTGCATTCATGTTTTTTTTTTTATCTTGGTACTTGTTTCCTTGAGAGCATAGTCAGAGGCTATTCAAATGATACAACCCCCACTCCCTCCCCCTCTTTGAGTGGGTCTTTTAATGAGATAGCCAGTGCTTTGCTTTCATTTAAAATAGCAGATATTTTGGAAATTTCTCTGGTCTGATGAAGGCTTTTTAAATTATTATTATTTTGAGATTGGAGGATTGTTACTGTGTATATATATAAACCATTTTCCAGCCTTTTCCATGTTTTCAAGTTTTACACTGCGGGACGTTCACCAGTACTATGAAATTATATATGTCCTCTAAACAGAACGGTTGGAGGATCTAGAGTCTGGTGTTGGAAAGCATGTAGAAAACCAACTTTGATAGCACTGTAACGATGAATAAACAACACAAGGTGAAAACAAATCCATTTCTGTCACTCTAAGCAGTTCTCTAGATTTGTGGTATAAGTTGGAGTGCCTTTGGCATGGTTAGAAATATCAATTTTTTTTTTTTTTATTTCCACTAGTTGATGCTCTGATGCTTTATATTTTTAGGCATTAGTTAAGTGTTTATACCTTTTGAGGTTTGAATACCTCAATATATTGTACCATGAAATTCATTTATATTAACAAAGGCATTCACAGTTATCATTCCTTGCTACTAAGAGACCAGCGTTGTTGAAATGGATATTGTCCTTTGGAGAAGTGCTTTCAATCATTTATCTTTGTAGTGGCTAGTAAAATTTAAAAAAAATTATTAGTGATTAAAAAATTATTAGTGATTAAAAAAATTTAACCTATTTTGAAGAAAGTCAAGAATGTTAAGGAGTGCAATACAATTATAAACTTCGGGATGCAGAATGTGTCTATAATAGGTTAGTAACTTGAAGGAAAAAAAAAGGTAGAATTCTTGGTGGACAGACGGATGTTCTATGAAAGAGCGAAGAGTCATTACAGTCTGGTTTATTGTTACAAACAAACAATTGTTTTATTACTTCCATATTTCTAAATGCATATTTAGACATTGGTGGCTTCTGTTTTCTGGATACATCAGATGTTGGCTTAGATAGCACACAGTGCTGTATATTTTTAAGGCGATACTTGTAATGCTTTTTGTGTATATAGTATAGCATAAAGCGATCTAATTTTTATGTGTGATAAGGATGATGAACTTCACAAGCTGATGGCATGTGCTCATTGTTTACATTCTGAAATGTATAAGTTTATCACATTGGCATGACAGTAGAACGGGTTTTCTAGAATGCATTTGTTTCTTCATGAAACAGGCTATTAATATTAGGTAAAATTTCTTTACCATGAGTGTAATCACACGCTGGAACAGACTTCTGGCGTGGTGATTGATGCTCTATGCCTGTCCATGTTCAAGAAGCATTTGGTTAATTCCCTTATAATATGCTTTAACTTTTGTGTAGCCCTGAAGTGGTCAGGCAGTAAACTCTGTAAACTATAATAAACTATGTACTGGAACATTCTTGCAGAAATACTTAAGTATATCATTGGAAAAGCTGAAGTTTGTTTTTCATTTGCTTTGTGATGCAGAATGGTGGCGGACAGCGGATACACACTCTCGTTCTGGGGCAGCTTTCTTCCCACCGCTCTTGGGAATTCCCCCACTGTTTGCACCTCCTGTCCAAAATCACGATTCTACTCCATTCCACTCAAGAGCTGCAGGAAAAAATAGTCGGGGCAGTACAGAAAAAGGTAATGGCTAAAGCTGTGCAGTGAATGAATGTATTAAACTTCTGCATGTGCAGAAAGATGTGGAATTTGAGCTCTCAGTGTTCTTCCCATTCCTTAAAAGTTCTCTGTGAAGTAATTCTGTCGGCATAGTATGTAACATACAAGTATGGGTTTTCCATAACAAAAATGCCCTTGCTAATACTATTTTTTACCCTTTTTCCTTTGACAATCTGTGGAAGATTTTTTTTTCTTTTGATGTTTATGGGTTTATTTGTGAGCCTGTACTGAATACAGTTCTGCATATAAAAAGCAGGTACCAAGGTAGTTGTGTGCAGGAAGATATGGAGGAGGAGGGATAGGGCTATGATCTCTGTAAATCCAGCCCATTGACATTAGAATGTTTTTGTTTGTTTGTTTTTTTTACAGTTCAAACTAGTATTTTATGTAGTGGTACTTCATGTCTTTTGAAGATAAAACATACATTTGTTTGAGGTACAAGTATCTTTTTAGTTATAGTTTTGGTAGCTTTTAGGACCTGATAGGTATTTCAAAGTCCATCTGATAGTAGGTGTGGGATTGCAGAGCAACAAGTTCATGTGGTTATAGGGATATTTTCTTAGAAAACACTTCTTTGGGTTATTGTGGTTTTCTTTGGAGTTTCGATATTTCAAAATCTGCAGCAGATTGTTCTGTGAGATGCTTACTGGCTTGTTTATGTATCTTTTTTGGAAAATCTTGTTTTTCTGCCCCTGATTAAACTCTAGGATAGCTTGGGTTTCAGGTCTTTTTTTTTTTTTTTTAAAACCTTACAGCATTAGATTTGTTTGCCCTTCAGGTGATGGGTGGTCTGCATGTTTTTGTTCAAGTAAGTCCATGGGCAATTAAAAGTGATTCTTAGATGGCAAAACTGAGATTATGATAGGAGTTAACTGTGAGTAGTCTAGTGTCATGTTAAGGGTTTATTGAAGTTACGTTAGTGTGACTGGGGCATCACAAAGAAAGGGCATGCTATTTTAGTGTTTGTTTTTTTTAAGTGTCACTTTGTAAAATCTGTCATTTTAAGGTATAAATGGATCACTGAATGGGAACAGTACCACTGCAGTATCTGGTATTAGCACATCTGTACTATCCACTAGCATTGCAGCATCTGCAGGACAAGTGAAAACTATAACCTCAGGAGCAGGAGGTCGCAAATACAACCAGGAGCAAAGCAAAGCTCAGCTTTTGGATACCAGAGCTGACAAAATCAAAGATAAGGTAAATATGCATAAACAATTTAAGATTCAGTTGAAAAAAATGAGATGGCAAGTGTTTAGATTTGTGTGAACAGTTGCCTTTTTAAGTGTTTTATGCCAATACAAAATGTTTTGTTACTTGTTTTGTTTTTTTTAGTTTTAAACTTTGTAGGTGTTTATGAACTGTTAGCACTAACTTAACTAGACAACATCTATACTTTTTAACATTTTCATTTATGCAATTATAAAATCCAATTATATTTTAAACACAAATATTCAAGAACAAACATACTATAAAATATGTATTAATTATATGTAATTTATGTTAATATGTTACATACAATATGTATTATAAATTTATATATATATGTATATATAATATCCTATATAATCACAATATGTAGTGGTGTTATATATTAACATTGGTGGACAAAAGGCTTTACATAAGCGAGCAGTGCACATTTGCAGCCCAGAAGGCCAGCTGCATCCTGGGCTGCATCAAAAGAGGCATGACCAGCAGGTCAAGGGAGGTGATTGTCCCCCTCTACTCTGCCCTTGTGAGGCTCCACCTGGAGTATGATCTGTTAGAGTGAGTCCAGAGGAGGGCTACAAAGATCATCAAGGGGCTGGAGCACTTCTCCTTCAAAGAAAGGCTGAGAGATCTGGGGCTGTTCAGCCTAAAGAAATGAAGGCTCTGGTGTGACTTCATTGAGACCTTTCAGTACTTAAAGGGGTCTTACAAAAAAGATGGAGAGCAACTCTTTGCTCAATCAGATAATGACAGGATGAAGGGGAATGGTTTTAAACTAAAAGAGGGGACATTTAGATCAGAGGTTAGGAGGAACTTCTTCACTCAAAGGTTGGTGAGGCACTGGAACAGGTTGCCCAGAGAGGTTGTGGATGCCCTATCCCTGGAGGTGTTCAAGACCAGGTTGGATGAGGCCCTGAGCAACCTCATCTTGTGTGTGGCATGCCTTCTTATGGCAGGGGGGTTGGAACTAGATAAGCTTTGAGGTCCCTTTTTCTATGATACTGTAGAATATTATAATCAAGCTACAACATACAAAAATATAGAATTATATTTTCATGTAGTGTAAACAGAAGAACAAAGTAATATCATTGGCTGTGATTCAGAAAAGAGCTTGTGCAGCCGTCTGATACTGGAGACATGAGTAGTTAAACTACATGTTCTTGAAGTTCTTTGTGCCTCTTGAAAGCAAAATTACTAAATTACTTACTATCCCATTTTGTGTATTTTTACTTGGGAAATCAACTGCGGTTGCATTAGAAGCTAAGGAATTCTAGATTAAAATAAATCTTTATTATTATTATTATTTTTTTTGGTGAGCAAGTTCACCTTGTTGCTTCCTTTCTCTGGCTGCATTATGTTCAGCTAAATGATCTGAGTGTTCTTAGGTTTTGGCATTTTTAATGGACTGGTGTTTGCATGTATCTACATTAAAAAAAAAAAAAAGCTGTTAAAAATAGCACTAAAATTATTAATTGTATTTGTCTGGTGATATAGCTTTTAATATACTAAAATTATGGAAATGACTGACATAATAAAGAACATTTTCCCTCACATGACTCATTCTTTAAACCATCAGCAACTTTTAAAAATACTAAGATAGAGGAATTTGACCTTTTCCTCGCTTAAATATTAGACATATCTCTTTCCTTTATGAAATTCTTTCACTGTGGATATCTGTGCAAAATGTAAGCTTTGTTTCTACAGTTCAGAAGTAAAGCTTTTTCCAGAAAATGTCTGTGGATATATCTGTATATGTAAATGACATGTCTGACTGATACTGTAGTTAGGCAGAATGCTGGATAAAATGATCTCTTTAATACCTCAAAATAATTTCTCAGAAGGTTGTATTGTAAGTAAATAAATAAGAAAACTGTTCACTTTTTGGCTGTTTGCCCTATTCAGAAAACTGAGCTGGTTAAGTTAGTTACTTGTTAACATGAGTATCATTGAAAGTTTCACCTTTTTTTTTGCCTTTCCTCAAATTTCAGTCAGGATGTTTGTCAGTATTATTTTCTTCTCCTTTGTATTATCTTTTGTCTGTAAGTATGAATTTTCTTCCTTTTCTGTGAAACACTTTGGTGTGGTCGGTGTTTGTCAATGGAGTTATTTGAACAAACTTTCTGATCAAAACATACAGAATGCTATAAAAGAGAGGTGGATCAGAAGATTTGATTTAAAATGTTTTTTGTTTAAGTATGTTAGAAAGAATCCACAGGTGGAACTGAGTCTCTAAAGCAGGGGAAAAGTAGGCAGTAGAAAGACAATATTTTGTGCTGCGATTTCTGTAAAGTGATGTTTTGCTCTTAAATGTGAAGGTATAACATCACTTACCTCTTTTTCTATTTTCTACTCTCTGTAGGAGATTTTATTGTGTAGCTTATTTTAAAAGACTTTTAGTTCCTTATACTTCTGTGTGTTCTTTTCCTCAGGGTTTCTTCAGGGTTTTTGATTTTTAATGTTCCTCTGATTTCTTTTGATCTTGTCTGTAGTTGTAATTTTCTTTTGGGGTTGTCAACATGTCAGTTTTCTGGGATATGTCTTAAGTTTCATCCTAATATATACTGGTTCTCTTGTTCCCTAAAGTTGCAAATTACTTCAAGGCTTAAGGTAGTTCATAAAACATATGTGCGCTCCTCAGAGAAAACCCATTTTCTTTGGGTTAGATCCAGCCACCTTCTGTCTGGGTATTGGGTTGTTTCACAGTCTGTGGCTTTGCCCACTCTGGACATGACCATAAAGTCGCTAGCAAGTGACTTTGTCTCTTGCTAGTCTCCCACTCTAATCTGTGCTGGTGGTGTGCAGTCCTTTTTGTACTGCGGTGCCCAGAACTGCACACAGTACTCGAGGTGAGGCCGCACCAAAGCAGAGTAGAGCGGGATGGAAACTTCCCTTGAGTGACAAGCAATGCCGTGCTTGATGCACCCCAGGATACGGTTGGCCCTCCTGGCTGCCAGGACACACTGCTGGCTCATATTCAGCTTGCTGTCAACCATAGCTCCCACATCTCTCTCTGCAGGGGATGGAGGGCAAAAACCATGAAGGGCAAAAACTAGGATAGGATCCTATTTATGTAGCTCCAGGATGAATTGTTACTTTTATGACTTCAGATCATGATTTGTTCTTCATTTTATGACCTTCCTGAAAAAATACTCTGCATCTATGCAAAATATTAAACAGAAAGATACTTAAATACGATGTCAAGGAGGTCAACAACAAACCACTTAGGACCTACTGTAGACAGGTACAGTTTTTTAGAACTGCTTTTTTGTCTGCATACATTCAGATCACAGTCCCTTACATGAGATACCAACTGACGCTTTTCTGAATTGAGCAGTGAAACAGTAAATCCAAAGAAATACGCTTAAACTCCTAAGATAACAACAAGCCAATGCATGTGAGGTTATGCATAAGGCATGTTCAGAGAAGTTTTACTGTGTTCATCACAAGAATCAATAAAGAAAATGTAGTTTAAAAGAACTTACAGATACCAGCCAATTGACAAGTAACTGAGACTCAGTCCACTTACAGCTTCCACATTTCATAGACGTTTCACGATGTAAATTCAGCCCCACTTAAAAGAAGTTTGTTCTTCTACTAATATAATTTATTTCCTTCTTAACAAGACAAAGATTATTGACATAAAATTGCTTTCTGTTTAGTACCTTGATTTATTATACACAAACCATGAACAAAATAGGTAACTATTTTATTGTCATTAACTATGCCAAGAGATTTATTTTTTTAACAAACCATTTATTTTTAAAGCACCGTTTCTCTGATGTTCCCCTTTGTATTGAGTTGCTGCAACTTTTTTTAACCTCTATGCACCATTTTTGCTGTCCATCTATCTTCCTTTTGACTGTTTTTACAATTTCTGTTAGTGACTCCATGTGCCCTGTTCAGATGCTACATAGGCAGCAGAAGCAAAACGTTAATATCTGTAATTTTGTTTCATGTGATTCTCTACCTTCCAGCATCTTTCTGCCAATTCTATTTTAAATGTACCCTGATGCAGTAATACATACTTTAATGTCTCTCTCACATATCTACCATTATAACACTCAAGTCTCAATGAAGCTCCTTCAGATACATTTATAAAACGTATTTAATTAGCTTCTTTAAAAAGCGAATTTTCCCCATATCTTGCATTTTCAAATCTGGTTTTGCAGTGGAAACATCTCAGAGGTTAGGTTTTTTTTTTTTGTTTGTTTGTTTTTCCCAGACATTGCTTGTCCATTCTTCTGTTTCTTCATTCACTTTCCTGCTCTGGTCTGCAAATTGATTTTTTCCAAGAAGAATTTAAATATAACATTGTCAGAGAATTTCAGCAGGTTTTGGTCATTTTTCTAGAAGCAATTCCCAGAAGCAATTTGATTGTTTTCAGTGGCCAAAAACTTACAGTGCTGAATAGCACATACTGTGAAATTACAAATAATGTAGTTTAAATGAATATGCTTCCTAAATATATTGGTGAATTGAATACATGCTGTTCTTTCTGTGTTATTTTTGGCAAAAATCTTTTGGTTTTTGAATTTTTAGAAGCAATAAATTCTTTGGATGTTTTCTAGGCCTGAATTCCAGACCAGTGTTCTAGGCTCTAATGCGATTTATTGCTTTGAAATATAGGTTGCCAACTGCAGTCCTGCCAGTGTGCCCCAAAAGACGTTTTGGCAGGACCTTGTGACCTGTGTAATTTTCATCACCTTGTGAAATGCTTCTTAGTTTCATGCTAAGGCTACCTTAGTTGTGTTCAAGGATTGCAGGCCCCTTTTCTCCAAAGTCTTAGTGTTTTTTGTTTTGAAGATTATGCATGCTAAAAGGTGATACAACACATTTAAGCTGAACCATTAATAGAGCATTCATCTTCCTGTTAGAAGCCCAGAAAAAAAGCAGTGGAAAGCTCCAGTAATAGCGACAGTGATTCAGGCTCTTCTTCAGACACATCAAGTGAAGGCATAAGTAGTAGTGACTCTGATGATCTAGAGGAGGATGAAGAAGAGGAGGAGGAGGACCAGAGTGCTGAAGAAAGTGAAGATGATGAATCTGATTCTGAAAATGAAGCACATCACAAAACCAAGAACAAGGTATGACGTCTCACTCTGATGCTTGCAGTTTTATCACTGAAAGCTGTTGGTAAAAAAAAGATACAATGTTTGTACCATAGAACAATTATTTAACATTTATAAATGTTAGAAATGCTGGCTTTGGTTTGGTTTATGGATTTTCTGTTTTTTTTTTTTTTTTTTTTTTTTTTTCTTCACTTTTTTTTTCTTCTCTTTTTCCTTGTTTCTGAGGGGCTAGAGGGTAACAAGTGCTAGGTGGTTTTATTGTCAGGTGGGAAATAAATTCAAAAACAAATAAAAAAAGCCCCACACCGAACACCAAGAAATGATATGCTGTGCATTTATAGTGTATTGAAAGTATACCTTTGCCTAAATATTGCTCTTTGGCAGGGCAGTTGCTTTTTTTCTAGTAGGTTAGTTACTTTTCCTGATAACCAATAGAAGAGAAAGATTTGAATCTACTAGGAATTCTGTTACGTTTACAGTTGAGAATACATTTAAAAATTATTTAGTACTTTTTCTCTACTATAAGCATTGTATTCATATGCTGAAGCGATCTTGGAAAGAAAAAAAGCCTAAATATGTAACCAGATTTTATTTATTTATTTTTCATCTTCAGCAAAGAACGGTATAATTATTCTTTGAGGATGGATGATGTAGTTTTTTTTTTCAGCATCTTTAACTGATGTAATAAGAACAATCATAAATGTATGTTTTGCAGGTGCTAATGCATAGTGGTGTAACAGATTTGAAAACTGATGGACAAAAAACACTTGAAAAGTCCCAAGAAAAAAGAACACACCAGCAGATACCTCTTGTGTCTGATTCCCAGACTCACTCATCGTTCCAGTCCCAGCAGAAGCAGCCTCAGGTTTTGTCACAGCAGCTTCCATTTATTTTCCAAAGCTCTCAGGCAAAGGAGGAATCTGTGAACAAACACACTAGTGTAATACAGTCTACAGGATTGGTTCCCAATGTGAAACCTTTGTCTTTGGTACATCAAGCCAAAAAGGAAGCCTATTTAAAACTCATAGTTCCTTCCTCTGATCTACTCAAGGCAGGGAATAAGAATACCTCTGAAGACTCTGTCCCTTTGACCAGCGATATACGATCAAAACGAGTGAGTGAAAAAACACTGTTCTTCTATTTGTAATCTGTTTGTACTGTCTGCTTAACAAGTTGGTTTCAGTATGGTGGTTTATGAAGGTTATGAAGTACTCTGTTTAGATGCTGACAAAGAAAGGAAAAGACTTTTTGAGCACCTCTTAAAGAAATTTGAGCAACTAAAATCAATATCAAAATGAGAAAAATACTCCTGAGAAGTTTTATGGGCTTGAACGTTTTAGCTTTGCTTCTCATAGTTTTAATTAAAATGCTAGTTTAATACTTTCAATATCTAGTCATATAAGCAAGACTATTCATTGTTTCAAGTTGGTTATTTTAAAGTCAAAATAATTAAAGCTACCTTTTAAAATTGTGTTTTAAAACCAGAGAGCTGGAATCCTCAAAAATGTCAATTTACTTTTTTTTTTTTCTTCTTACGGAGATGTTCGTGGTTTGATAGCTATTAACACTCAGTATGGCCTTTGCAATAATTTTTTTTATTTTTCATTTCAGGGTTCTACAATATGTTTACACGTATCTAACTTAACAGTATTGTAGCTTATTCTTTGTAGATTATGTACTTTTTTGTTGTTGATTAAGGCAGAATCGTTTTTGTTGACTTGTGATGAGTTTTCATAATTTCTGTTCTGTTTAATTGTAATGGAGATTGGAAGAGAAAACTAACATTTTAAAAATGTTGAAGCTGGATATATATGTATATGTATAAGTATGTTCATGAAGATGTTTCTTTTTTTTTTTTTTTTTTAAAACACCTGATTATAAGTAGTATAGATGAAAAGTAAAATGAAGCCTGATTCACAGCTAGCTCACCATTTAAGGATTTTAAAGCATTAACACAATTTTTATTCCTAGTCTGGAAAAGAAACATTACTTCTTCTTTCAACTCCCAGTTTCTTCTAACATTTAAATAAGCTAATCATTTAACTATAATTTGTAAATAAATTATAATTATGACAACACGTGTCTTTGCCATTGCAAGAGGCTTCTGTTGTCAAATTTAGGTTGAGAGTCTTTAGATGGTGGTCCATTATCCATTTAGTGTTTTGATTTCTTTGTTTTTCTACTGGAAACAAGCACTATGTAAACAGTTTTATAGGGTTTTGATTGATATTCAGTTTTAAATGGTAGTGACTTCAAGAATGTATTGTGTTTGAGTTAATATTTAAAAACTGATTTTAGATGCACCATATTAATTCTTCTTTTTAAATCAAGGAAGATGAATTTTCTTTATCCTTGGAATAGTCTTGAGACAAGAACTTTATATGTATTTCTGAAGCACTAATGACTACTATGTCATTTTAAGTTTTATTTGAAGAAGTATAAAGTACTATTTTTTCAGAGATTAAAACCTAGCTTATCATAGTGCTTTTGAGTAATAACGTTTCTGTGCCAAGAGTTGTCTTGTTTTTTCTAGTTTTATAGCCATTAATATGTTTGTATTTACTGTGTGCTTTAAAATAGACAAATTACTAAAGATAGTTTTATATTCAGTAATCAAATTTAAGATACTGAAATGAGTAAAAAAGTGTGTTTATCTTTATGTAGGTACATAAAGGTAACCTGTTTTTCTTTTTTTAAAGATCATACTTAATTTCTTAATGAAAACTGTTGTCCAGAGCGATGCAGCAATCTTCCCTGCATTATTTAGATCAGCTTTGTTTTGCGTTCAGTTCATCTTTTCTTACTTGATTTACACTGAAAATCCCAAGATTTAAAAACTTGACTTGTAGCTACTCATCTCCTCTGTTGTCACTAGCACCTACCTTTGAGCTACTAAAAATAGCTTTTCTGAAAGCACACTTTAAAGATTTAATAGAGTTCATCTGGCTGAAAAAAAAAAAAA
>CM021771.1:39173927-39222069 GCA_011076525.1 Nettapus auritus | reverse complement strand
AAAAAAAAAAAAGAAAAGAAAAAAAAAAAGAAAAGAAAAAAAAAAAGAAAAGAAAATCCAGATTTTATTCCTCTGTCTTCTTATTTCTTTAGGAACAATATAAACAGACATTCCCAGCAGCACATCTAAAGAAACAAGAATCATCTAAGAACCTGAAGAAGGTTATTGCAGCTTTGTCAAGCTCCAAACCAACATCTAGTTCACCAGCTCATCAAAAACTCACATCTTTGGAAAACAACCATTCTAATCCATTCCTGACAAATGCACTTTTAGGTAATCACCAACCCAATGGAGTTATTCAGAGCGTCATCCAGGAGGCTCCTCTTGCACTTACTACGAAACCGAAATCCCAGACCAAGATCAATGAAAGTGTAGCCATTTCTAGCAGTACCCCCTTTTCTTTGCCAGTGAACTTGAGTGCATGTGGGAAAAAAACAACTGGTAACCGGACACCTGTTATGCCCTCTACCTCTCCTGTGTTACCTGGTTCAGGAAAGGACAAAGCAGTCAGCAATAATGCAGTAAATGCAGTAAAAACACAACACCGCCTTCATTCTCCAAAACTGGTGGTGGAGCAGTTCAGAGGGGTAGACTCAGATGCCCCCAGCAGTAAGGACTCTGACGACTCAAATGATGATGATGACGACGATGAAGATGAAGATGAGGATGATGAAGATGATGATTCTGATGATAGCCAATCAGGTGGTTTAATCTTTTTAATAGGAAAAACAGAAACTTTTTTTGTGTGTGTTTAAAACATGCATTTTCCCCACTGTATTTTAAAATGAAGGAAATGTTGAGGCAGAATGGCCCACCCAGTGTCTTCAGGATACCATAGAAAGTAGCGCATGCCTCCAAGTCCTTCCTTGTGTTATGTCCAAAATCACATTTTGAGTATTCTGATACTTGGTCACATGGCAGGTATACTTTCAGCTGCCTAGTAAAGGGGTCTGAGGGCCTTCTGGAAAGGCTGTTGAAGACCTGACATCCAGATAAATCACCCAGCCTACAGTTCATGTACTGTTTGGATGGCAGTGTGCTTAGGAGAGGGTTGGAGACAGTAGGCTGTTAATGGTTAATTATTCTGTTAGGCAGAGCTCATTTGCAGAGCAGGCTTCCCCATCCAGAGAGAAAGTAAGGCAAATTCCTTTCACGTTTTCAAGACTGGCAAGATAAACGTATTTCTAGGCTTCATTCAGGAGTATGGTAGTGAGTGAGCAAGATTACAGGAAGGTACCAGGTCGTTTGTAAAGGCTGCAGTGTTCACAGATACCTTTCAAGTTACTTTTTTAAGTCTTTGAATCAGTTCAGGAAAGCTAGACCTGTTTTGAAGACTTGATTATATTCCCAGCTATTCTCTCCCCCTGTGAGCCCATGTCCCTTGTGTTCAGCTCCACCTTTGTTACTATCCCTCTTCCTTTTATCCACATACCCTATAATAATCCTTTTTTTTTTTTTTGTCTTCAGAACTGTAGCCAGTCTTCCATTCCTTATCCTGTCTACCCTTTACGCTATCTCTAACTCTGTTTTTCCAGACTGTGACACCTCCAGTTCTGACATCTCTTACCCTCTACCCAATTCGACCATTTGCTTCTTCCTCTTTATGCTAGGTTTCACAGCCTGTGAAGTGCCATTTATGTGCAAGTGCTCAGCCACTGCCACGCTCACAGAGGAGTCTTACTTAGGTGTAGCCATAGTAAACAATCTCTTAATAGAATCACAGAATGGCTCAGGTTGTAAGGGACCTTAAAGATCATCTAGTTCCGACACTCCTGCTCCCCTCTTAAAACACTTCAGTTTCTGTCGATCTTCTCCTCATGGGAAAAACCAAGAATTCAATTCCAAACAGCGGTGCATTATAATGGAGGATTACTTCACGCTGTCATTATTTTAGTTTAGGTAATTCATTATAGCCTTCAATTGCTACTCAAGAAATGTTTTAAAAAATTTGAATTCAAAACATTTTACTTAATAAGACCGAAGACTTTACAAGTGTTAAAACTTAAGTGTTTGCTATTAGTCACCTGGTCATAATGTGCCTTTTGGTACTTTTTTTTTAGAGTCTGACAGTAATTCTGAATCGGATACCGAAGGGTCTGAAGATGAAGATGATGAGGATGATAAAGATCAAGATGAATCGGATACAGACACTGAAGGAGAAAAAACTCCGCTGAAACTGAATAAAACTTCTTCCTCCATGAAGACCTCTTCCATTGGTCCTGCAGCTCATTCCACCCCACTTAATCTCCAAGCAGCAAAGACCCCAAGTTCTGCACCAGCTGCTTTATGTCCAGAGTCTCAGCCTGCAGTTTTTCTTGGGACAGCACCATCTACTCTTACACCAAGTACACACTGTGGTATCTGAACGTCTTTTTATATAATTCAGTTACACACCTAAGTGGCATTTGAAGGAATGTAAAGTGATCTACCTCATGTTTTTCCCAGAAACAAGTATATGAATTACACAGTTTGTAAAAGATATTACATGTATTGGGAGTAATCAGAATTCTTAAAGTACAAAGTTACTTTATTTCTCAGAAATCTGGGGTGATTTACGATACTTCTAAAAGGCTGTTAGTGGATTTTTGTTAGTGTGTTGAGGTAAGAGATACAATATATTAATTTTGTCTCCTTGTTTTAGGCGTGATACTTTTTTCCTACTAAGAATGGCTATAAATCTATTAAAATATTTTTGTGTTCATCTTACCTAAAGGTAAAATGAAGATGTTGCTGAAGAGGTTTAGAATCTTTTCTCTATATCTGGTTTGCATTGGAGAACTCATTTTTTCAATTCAGTTGTATTTGGACGAACAATGTTCCTCCCTCTACCATGAGTGTTAGAAGTAATGTAATGATTGTGTTAGCTTAAGACTGCAGATATGTGTCCAAGCAGTTTGGCATTCATGCATGGGCAGTTCCACGTTGTTTTCTGTCGATGATTCTAATCAGCAGTTGCAGATCATTCAGTTATCTCCATTGGAAACCTGTGCCATTAGACCATACAAAACTCCTAACTGTAATAGGTTGGAGCAAATTTCAAAGATGTAGTTTGATAAGGATACTCTCTAATGTCCACTTAGGAAGACTTATGTCACACTCTTATCACAAGGTCTAGACAATCTTCCCAAAAGTTTGTCTGTGTACGTAGTTAATAGCTTACTGTTCTCTCAAAAAAGCCTGTGAAAAGAACCAACCTTCAGCACTCTTTAAAGCCTCACATTTAATATTTTTTTCCTTTTTTTTTTTTTTATTCAGTTTCTTAAATAGCACCAAACATATCAACAGCTGTTTGAATTCTGAATAGCTGGAATAATCCTGAAAAAATTTTTGCATGTCATAGTTGATCACAGTCTATGCAGTATTTTTGAAGACAGAGTCTAGTCATATACAGATTTTTAAAGTAAAGGGTGTTTCCATTTTCATCTTCTGTAATGAAAAATATTAAATATGTTCTGGTGTAGAAATACAGGTGTCTATGGAATTATTACAGCACATCTGCATATCTCCATCTTAGAGAGCTAACCAAGACGAGCAGCTCAGTAAGGCATGATTAGATTTTTCTTGTTTACAATTCTAGAAAAAGAGGTTAAAGGAAAGCTAGTGGAAAAAGTATCTCTAAAGGAGAATAAGTTGCTCTAGTTTCTTGGTAGTTGAGATACAGAATGACTGTAATGTAAAATTATTTATCTTTTCTTTTGAGGATATAGGTATTAAAGGTATGTTCTAGGAACATGTTACCTTTTTTAAAAAAATACTCTTAGGTGTTAATTAGAAATTCTTTTTTAGGCATTTCAAAAAGACGAAGAGTAGCAGATGAACGGGAGCTGCGTGTTCCTCTAGAATATGGGTAGGTTTACATATATGCTTACTATTTCCCAGAGGGGAATTAATATCTTCAAAAATCCGTTGGTAAAGAAATGTTTTAAATATTTTTGGGCTGAAATATAAGAAAAGGGTTTGAAGGATTTAGATTTTCAACTCAGTGTTTGTGGATCTCTTTAAAAGTACCAGCATATTTCAAGTATTCATTTCTTCATCAGAGTTACTTTTTTGTGAACATGATCTGCCTTTTAGCAGTTGTGCTGCTGGAAATTAATTACTTTGAGCTTGTTCTGAGCCAGTACAGATGTCAAATAACTCCTTAAAGTATAGTTCTAAAATCTGCTAATATGTAAGTAGCTTGATCTAAATAAATTCATGTATAACGAGAAATTTGACAATCTAAATTATAATTTATCTTTTTGCCTATTTGATTTTTTGATAGTTTGTCAAATTAAGATATGTGACCTTTTCAGTTTATGTGAAGTTCTGAAATTATCATTATTTATTGAAAAAAATATGCTTACATACACCTATTCTGAGATTGATGTTATCTGCTTTAAAAAAAAAAAAAAAAAGTGTTGTTATATACAACTGTTTCACGTTAATCTAGCTGGCAAAGAGAAACCCGTATAAGAAACTTTGGTGGTCGTCTTCAAGGAGAAGTAGCATATTTTGCACCTTGTGGAAAGAAGTTGAGACAGTATCCTGAAGTAGTAAAGGTATGTTTCTTTTCTTCTGTGTTCTAATGCTACTAAGCATGCTTGCAATAAAAAAAATCCATTTTTTCTTCCAAAAAAGATCCTTATTTCAAAGTACATGATGTGATGGGTAATGTATCTCAGCCTATTACTGATTTGATCTCCTATATATCCCCTTGATAGAATATGCAAAACATTACACTCACAGTTAGCTGTACATCAAAGCTGAGTTGTAATTGTTTACAAGCTGAAGTAGAAAAATATGTGATTTTTTCAGTATCTCAGCAGAAATGGAATAATGGATATCTCAAGGGACAATTTCAGCTTCAGTGCAAAAATAGGAGTGGGTGACTTCTATGAAGCCAGAGATGGACCGCAGGTATCTGCTTTTTAAAAAGTAAAGTCTTTGATCCAAGGAAATTAACATAAGTTTAGGTGAAGTAGTGTTTGCTACAGTCTGAAGCATTTACTGTTTTTAGCTAATTCTTTCTTAAAAATGTGCATATTTCTTTATGATAGTTATTGTGAGATGCTGAGAGCTTGATCACTGACAGTTCTGAAAATCACTCCTCTTAGTGATTTCACTAGGAGATACCAGGAGTTCAGCATGCCTCTCAATCAGCTCTGAGCCTGGTTTTGTCTAGTAAGAAGGAACTCAGAGCTACATATTTTATCGGAGTCAATGTTCAGCTATTTTTGACTGAAACCAGTCTTCCTGTCTTGTATAAACCTAATATTGATAGCAATTTATGTGTATGCATTAAATTACACTATTTTCATGTATTCACCTTCATAATATATCTGAAATATAGATTTAAATGTTGGCTGAATCAGGAATCTCAGACTGTTCTTGAAACAGTAGATAGTTATAGGAGGGAATGCTTGGTATACCAGTTATGCTTTACCATGGTTGAACTATTAGATGTTGCGTAGATTAAGTTAGAATTTTGGAGAAATTAATACTATTTTTGATCTACACTATATTTTTCTAGTTTAGTCATGTTACTGTTTCTTTAGGACGTGTGCAAAAATTTTTGAACTCTGTCGGTAAATATATTTTCTTCTTTAAAAGACAAGTATCTTTATATGGTATGGGAATGTGGACAGATGCCACATTCTGAGCAATCTTGGATTCAGGCTGTAGTTTTCCCTTATGTGGGCTTTATACCCTGTGGAAATACATAACGTTTACATAGTAAAAATTTGAAAGGATAGTATAGGATGAATTCGTGGTAAGCAGTTACTTCAAGATAGTGTGTGCTGATGCCTGACTTACAGAGTAGAACATTGTTTAAACCTCTTCATGTTTATCCTTCATAAATCAAAAGTTACAGTTCCATGTAGGTGTGAACTGCATTATATTATGTACCTGAACAGCTTATTCTGAATAATTCTTCATACTGTGAACACAGTGTAACGTCAGGATATCTGTTCTCGTTTTACCCTGTTAACTTTTTCTTGTGTTTCCCATATTCTTTCATTAAACTTATTCCCTTCTTTGGTTCTCTCTTTCATCTGTCCTTTAATTCATGGGATAATATTCAGATTTGGTACGATACAATTTCAGAAAGAAGGAATGTTGGAAGGGCAAATTCCTGTAGGCAAGACTGGCAATATGCAACATTAAGTTATTGTACATCTGACTGTAGTTTCTACTTTTGGATAGTTTGTGCTAGGTTGTGCTTAGAATTTATTAGGCAAGGAAAAAGTTGGTTGTAAAAAGAGACTCACACAGGACAGCAATTTCAGATGTGCTAAGTTGTATTTATATTTTAAGTATCAGCTTTTTACGGAGTAGATTTTAACGTAATCAGTTGAGCTACACTCAAACCGATAATCCACACTTTAGTACCTGACAGGCACGGTATGTGATAACGGTATTTCATGGTGTCCACCCTTTTTACATATATTTTTTGATTGTTCACCTGCAAACAATACATCATAATCATATCTTTATTGATATCTAGAATCAATTCCAGTAGTTTGATTAGTGCTTATGTTCCAATTTTGATTATTCTGATTGTTTTTTATTTAAACAATTTATTTAAACATTTATTTTTATTTAAAGTTTCTCAAAAGTGGAAATAGAGTTACATGACCTGGAGGCTTTATACTGCTGTGTTTTAGAGTGATGTGTGTGTAGTGATGGGGAGATGGAGAGGGCATGGGTCCTTATCAGTTGGAGTAATGTGGATAGGAATGCTGCATTCATGTAGTAGGTAGAGGGCTGTATTTTGCAGCACAGTACTGAGCTGTGCCCTAAGTCTGCGTCTTACTGTCTTTTATTAATGAATAACTGGAAGAGTATCCATCATAGAATCACAGAACGCCTAAGTTGGAAGGAACTCCGGGAGGTCACCTGGTCCAAACTACTTATGTCCAAACAGTGTTTGAATATATCCAAGGAGGGAGATTCTGCAACCTCATTTGGCAACCTGTTGCAATGCTTAGTCACCCCCACTGTAAAAAAACATCTTTCCTGACGTTCAGATGGAACCTCCTGTATTTCACACTCTGTCCACTGCCTCTGGTCCTATCACTGAGCACCCCTGAAAAGAGTCTGTCTCAGTCTTCTTTTCAGCCTCTCTTCTGCTATTTACAGGTATCAGTAGGATGTCCCCTGAGCCTTTCTCTCTCCAGGATGAAGACTCCCAGCTCTTTCAGTCTTTCTCTCATAGTAGAGATGTTCCAGTCCCTTAATCTACATTGCCGTTTGTTTTACTCTCTTCACGTATATGCATGCCTCTCTTGTACTGGGGAGACCGAAACTGGACACAGCAGTGGCCAAACATGGCCTCACCAGTGCTGAGTAGGAGGGGAAGGATCACCTCCCGTGGCCTGTTGGCAGTGCTTTGCCTAATGCAGCCCAGGATACTGTTTGTCTTCTTTGTGGCAAGGGCACGTTATTGGCTCGTATTCGACTTGGCGTCTACTGAGACCCCCAGGTCCTTTTCCTCCCCACATGCAGGACTTTACACTTCCTTTCGAACTCCATGAAGTTTCTGCCAGCCCACTTCTCCAGCCTCTAACATCATGAGCAATGTATTTGTCTCCAGCCCAGAAAGTTTTAGCAGTTTGAATCATTGTGTATATGACACAGTGGAATTTTTACTTCTTAGTTTTTGGAGGTGAGGTCGTGGAAACCAGAATGTTTATTTTTACGCTTAGGTGAAAAACTTTTTGTTTTGAAGTTTTCTTAGATGTATCTGGTACTCAGTTATTTTCATAACAAAAATAAATTTAAGTTACAACACCAGTTAAATATAGAATATATATATATATATACATGTGGCCTGAAATATAGAGGGCGTTTTGGTGAACTATAGGACTCCATTGTCTTATAGTCAGAAAATTGTCTAGTTGTCTTCTAGTAGTTCACATGGGCTTTTTGTAGTACAGTTAGGCCCTCTGATAAAAGCAAGATAACACTGATTTTTTTTTTGTATAGTTCTCTCATTTTCCCCCTCTCCTTGGAAACAATTTCTATTTGAAGCAGTGTAAGAATTTTAATCTTAAGAAGCTGATTTATTTGATGGCTACACTGCATTTTTAAACTGGTATAATTTTTAAAGAATAATTAAAAAATGAATTTAAGAAAAGTAAGCACATGTAACTATCAGTAAGTATTTAAAATTAGTTCTTAAGAAGAAATTGAAGGAGAGGATAAAAAAAAAACTAACCTTTTCTTTTTTGCATCCTTGTTTTTGAAGCTTTCACTCTAACTCTGTAATTAAGAAAGTCAGAAGGTATGTGTGTATTTTTGGAGAAATGAGAAAGATAGCTATGTAGTTGACATAAGACTGTATTCTAGACTAACACTATTTTTTCTCAACTAGAAGTATGCACTTTTAGTTAAACCTTAAATATGTCTCCAGAATTCTAACCACTGCATGTGAATAAGCCTTCTGCTGTACTTATTTTTTTAAATGTTGATCAACCTGCTAGTGATCTGAATACAGAACAGGGAGATAAGACGTTTATTTCTGTCCCTTATATACATCAGACAAGACTGAGGAGGATTAGTTTTATGTATGGACTGTTGTGGGGTTGTTAGGTTCCTGTAGGATGTGGTTTATCCTTCGGTAATCCTCTGTTATGTACTAGTTGTAACATAGAGTTGATAGCCTTTGTAGGGTCATTATGTAGTTAGAGAAAATTTGGGATTAGCCTGATGGGTAACAGTAAGCATGACATGCATATTTTTCCCTGTAGGATTTTGCATAAAGATGGGGAAATATTTATTTTTTCTTTGAGTCTGAATGCTTGCCTAGAAGGGCAGCAGGAACAGGAAAGGAAAAAAGTGCTTAAAGATATCTTAATTCTTATCTCTTTAGTGTCATATAAATGTATGTACATTAGAGACTTTCACAAGAGTTTCTTACTATGATGCTGTTCAGAACAAATGCAATGTGTCTTCATAAGGCATGAGGTTTGCCACTTTTAAGCCAGTTCTTAAGCTTACTATTATTTACTTAGTCTGTTATTTTTTTAATTCTGTGAATAAATATTTAGAAGTCTAAAATGTTTATCACAGGCAAAATAAAAAAAAAAAAAAAAAGCTATGTAGAACAGCCAACTTTAAAAGCAGTTGCTGTGTACATTTGTAAGGTAATTGTTTCCTTTGCTTGAAACTGAACTTTAAAATGTTTTTCCTGTTCTGAGTTCCGTATTTTAATTTGGAAAGCTTTGTTCTCTTTGTCTGACAAATCTAAACTGAAATTAATTATGATGTCTGTTTCTTCTAAGGTGCCCATGATTTTGTTCATTTTGGTGTACAGGCTTAGGACTTTGTTCTACTTCTGTGCATACTTACCTTGTACCTTTTGAGGTAGCTTGAGGCCAGAAAGGATATTGTAGGCTGCATTTTCCAGAGGCCAGCGTCTCTTCTGTCTGTCACAGTTGCTAGGCCTGTGTAAATTTGCTGAGCGCAGTAGAGTATTGCAACAGATCGTAGATACCTAAAGGAGATAAACTGTATTCTTGTTTTGTTCAGTTTCAATAATAAACCACAACGTGTCACCATAATAGCACTTCAGTGTTCCTCTAATGGTTGTGCAGTGAGGCTTAGCTTATGCTGAAGCCACTGTATCTCCTTTGTTGGGGCACATGCCCCCCCCTTTTTTTTTCTCCTTTGGCATATAGAGAATTCAAAGAATATCTGGTTGTTTCTTCTTTTGATAGAAATGTATTCTGGGTCAGATTTTTGAAAGCTGTCTGAGCCCAAAATATAGATGGTCAATTAATGCCTATTTTTGCAGACATCGTCATACTGGTTTAACGATGTTGTTCAAGTTTGGTGTAGAGTGCTTGCCCTTGGTGCATGCAGCTGGAGGAACACTTCTCTGCAGACTTGGAAACTGTATTTCTTGTTTTTCTGTTTTTGTATGTTCTAACTCCAGAACTGCTTTAATAACATACTAAGTATAGTGTAGTACGTGGCTAATATTACTGTAAGTTGTAAAATACAAGTTTTATTTAAGTTATTAACTTGATTGTAGTGGAAACTTCACAGTAGTGAGATGTATGAGAAAGTAGATTATTCAAGTATATTTTCTTAAAAGAATATCAAGCAAATTCAAAGTAGCATTTATTTTGTCACATTAAAAAATGGGTAACAAGAAATAAAATTTTGGTTGAAAGGTCATCTTCCTGCCTTCTCTTATCACAAGGTTTGTTCTTGCATGACATTTGAGCTACACCAATAGTGAACCCTTCACAAAAGCTGGCGGTAACTGCAAGCTTAAATGCAACAATCAGATTCCGCAGTTGTTTAGAGAATAAACTGTATTTAAAACCAAATCAAAACACCAGCTAGATTGTCAACAAGGCAGCTTTCTCGGACAGCCTTTTGTAATGGTTCATGAAAGATAGGTGTTGCACAGATTTTCACCAGATTCTTGACTGGCAGAAATCAACACTCTTGACAGTGAATAAATGTGCATTTAAGCTGGTATAAAATTCTCCTCCCATAATGCGATATGAAGGCAGAGTATATTGTGTGTGCCTGCATGTGCTCCATGCTGTGCGCCCCTTCCCCATTATCACAAATTTTATCAAAGATTTATGTGTTTGAGTGATACTCATCAGTTTGCAGTGTTTTTGTTAATAAAAAATAGATAACTGAAAACCAGTAATATGCAGTTTGTCATATTTATTTTGTTCCTCTGTAAGTGCAATATAAATTTATAAGAACAGCCAAATTGATTCAGAACAAGAGTCCTTTCTGTCAGTGTGTTTTGTCTTTAGCAGTAGGTGTCAGTGGATGCCTAGGGCGGCAAACCAGTAGGATAACTCCTCCAGTTATCCCAGTATCCAGGTATTTTAAGCTATGGGGATGTCCTGAACCTATTGTGTTTTTTCTGTTCAGTGTCTCTCAGTGGATCTATTTTTAGACCGTTTTTGTGTAGTATTTAACTTGGGGAAACTTACCTTATTCACAGGGTCTTTTGACAGCACATGAAGTAGTCTTATTCCCGTTTCTTGAAATTCCAGCTCTTATTGCTTATTGAACCATTCTCCTGTCATATAATGGCCTCTAGTTTCTCTTCTGGGAGAATTAGGCAACTGTAATATGCATCCATAGTCTTTGTGGTACTAATGGACTTGTAGAGATCTGTCTTTTGTAGATAGAGTTCTGCACATTTGTTATCATTAGTATCATTGACCATAGAAAATAAAGTAGAGACCAAGAGAAATCTCCGTTGCAGGTCCTAAGGTACCACTTGAGCCATGGCTGCTTCTCCTCATGTTCCTCGATTTATTCATTTATTTATCGGACACTTTACATTTATGAGATGATTTCATAGGTTGGAAGGCTATATAAGTCAGTGTGGTATGAAATCCAGCTTACCTTGTTCAGCAATACAAACTAAACCTGTAATAAATTTTAAGTTAGGTACTAGACAGTGAAATGACAATGTATCCTTAAACAGATAGATAACACAGATAACAGAAAGATAACAGATAGAAAACAAATGGACTTCTGTTTAAATTGTAGAGATAATTAATTTTGGATTAAGAAGTCCTTATCAATGATATATTCTATATAGAGAGATGTGGTGATTCTGAACGGCTTGTATTTTAAGAACATAACTTAATACCACAGTGCTTTGGAATGTCTGGCAGCTGAGATGAGCTCTGTGCTGGTCCTAACTGAGAGTCATACAGACTTCAAAAAAGGTATAATTGCAGATACTGATAGCTTCTTGGGATCTGAATGCTTACTTAAATGCCTTTAAAAAAAATAAATAAAATTACACGTTGTATTAATCATTCTAATAAATTGTGAGGAATGAGCAGAAAATTAATGATAAAATGACAAAACAAGCAAACACTATTTGATGGTACACTTGTAATGCAAATATATATTTATTTTGAACATATATTTAATGGGTTTTATAAGTTACCAACTTTTATTCTTGATCTAGCAGGCATTTTCAAAATCTTTTACGAACATTTGTATGGCAAATTATGGAGAAGTCTAAAGGATTCTTAGCTTCCATTTTTTCCCTTTTGTTTTCAAATGATTGTTAATATTGTATGAGATGTTACAATTTTTGAAATAGCTTTAATCACGATCAGATTGGCTAAGCTACTGTTCTGTTCAGTAGAAACAGTAAACTTCTCATCAGTTAAATGACCGTTATTTCTAACAAAGTATTTTATTATTTGTTTATGAGATTCCATTAAGAAATAGTAACAATAGTGAAAGAAAGGTTTCAATGCATTGCTGTGTTGCTTTGTTTATTTAAAGAATATTGTTTCTGTAGCTTTTAGTTAACATATATTGTGAAAAGCTACAAACTTGTCGTTTCTTTCAAGTTGGCACAGAAATTAATTCCCTTCTGTGGGAGGGGTGAAGAACTAAATTGTACTAAACAAAACTTCAAGATTAAAATGAGCAATGAGCCTGGGGCTTTTCAGTTTAGTTGTTACAAAACCAAGATACACAACACCCAAAAGGCAGAAAATAGACCACTGCATTTGCTGCTTCTGTATGTGTGTTGGGTCTGTTTGGGATGGAGTCACCTTTCCTTGCAGCAGCCCGCACAGTGCTGCACTCGTAGCTGGAACAGCACTGGTATCACTCCAGTGTTGTGTCTATTGCTGCATAGTGCTGGCACAGAATCAGGACTCTCTCCAAGCCCCAGGAGCCAGCAGGCTGGGGGTGGGCAATTGATGGGGAGGGGACATCACCAGGGCAGCTGACCTAAACCGACCAAAGGGATATTCCATAACACCTGATGTCACACTCAGCAATAAAGGGGGCTGTCGTGGGGGAGGGTGCTCTCTCCTGAACAACCGGTACGCATTTTGAGGCCCTGCTTCCCAGGACGTGGCCGAACATCGCTTGTTGATGGGAAGTAGAGAATAACTTTTTCCTTTCTCTCTGTGCTTCCGCGTGTCCTTGTTGTTTCTTTTGTTACTTTTTCTCCCCATTCCCTTTCCCTTTAATTAAATCGTTCTCATCTCAAACCTCGAGCTCTTTGTGTTGACTTTTCTCTCCCTCCTCTTTGAGGAGGTGGGGAGTGAGAGGGCGGTTGTGGTGGAGCTCAGCTGCCCATCCGAATAAAACCACCACAGTATGCCAGTTACTATAAACACTAACAAATGGAAGACAGTGACCCATAACTTGACACTTTTTTTCACTTACATTGAGCAGTGGTTTCTGTGAAAGCAGTGAAATTATATTTTAGCTTACGTGATAAGGAAAAATATGTGTTTCTGCTTTAAAATATGTTGAGTATTAAGTGGTTTTGTCTGAAATCATTAACAGATTAGTGGCATGGTTGCTTTGCAATAACTGTGTATGCCACTGAATAGACTTCAGTATCTTAAATATCAGTACAGTTAACAAATGCTTTGTAGTTGATAAGCTGTCAATATATAGCTTATGTGCATCATTGAAACATTATACTACACAAATAGTCCATTACACCTCTTCTACGTTATGTAAATATATTTCATGTATATATATTTCATTTGAGTATATATCTGTGTACATATACGTTTTTAGTAAATATCTATATAAAACACATGCACTGTTCATGTTCTCAAAAGTCTTACTTTTCTTTTTAAAATTTTTGTTTATAATACCTGTTTGTGAAATGTGTCAATCAAAAGGGCGTTCAGTGGTGTCTTCTGAAGGAAGAGGAGGTCATTCCCCGTATCAGGGCTATGGAAGGGCGTAGAGGACGACCGCCAAATCCAGACAGACAGCATTTGAGAGAGGAATCAAGAATGAGACGACGCAAAGGCCGACCTCCAAATGTTGGTAGCACTGAATTTCTAGACAACACTGATGCAAAGCTTTTAAGAAAGCTACAGGCTCAAGGTAAGAAATATATTACTGCTCTCACAAACAAGGACATGTACTGATGTACATGGAGGATTGATGTCTTTCTAAAGAGAAGTCATGTACATCTTACTTTGGAACTTTGTCAAATGTTTTTATGGAAGCCCTTTTCTGTTTCAAGATCAGTAAATATATATATATGGTTCAAGGGAAGAAGCATGTGTGCACAGGTGCATGTATAAGAGCTTATTCTGTAGTTTACTTAGGTTTGGTTATATAGATTAAAAAAGCAGACATACAGTATTTTTGTTGCTATTGATATTCCTTTAAATTGGCAAAATTGATGAGATCTCTGTGGTCCCTGATAGCAGCTCAAACAACATTAGAACAAGAAATTGAAACTGATCAGCTTTTTCACCCTCTTTAAAATCTAATTTTTCCCTCAGCCTCTACAATGTGTTTATGACTGAATGAAAGAGAACTGGTCTCACTAGGAAGAGAACAATGTTACGATTTAAGTTGTAGAGAACAGTGATTTATTAGAAAAAAAAAAAAGAAAAAAAAAAAACCTGAAACTAGAAAGGCCCTTTTTTGTTTCACTTTTTCATAAGTTGGTCTGTTTTACTTAAGTCAGCTTGTTTGTTCTTACTTTTGGAATTACATTTATAGATTTCTCTTTTTTTAAAAAAAAAAAAAAACAAACACAAATTTGCCTTATTAAAAATGAAAAAAAAAAATGTTGCCTTAAAAAAATGGCAATGTTATATAAATTCAAACAGTCTGGATAGATAAAACTTTGGAGCTATTTCTACCACATCTGAAATTTAGAACCATTGAAGTTAGCGTTTCTATGAAGCTTTTGGCCGCTCCAAGGAAAACACTCTTCTTGTGAAATCATTGATAGTGACAAGATTTTAAGACCCATAACGTTGAATACTGTCACATGTCACAAGAATATTCTGTCCCAGTTGAGTATGCTTCTACTACATCATTCAAGAAGGATGAGGTGATTATTTGAAGTAACAAATAAGGAAAAGAGTAATTTCATGCTTTCTGAATGAAATGATGGTCTGGTACTTTGAGACAAATATATTTTGCTTTGAAGAAATCTGTCTTTAAGCAAAGCAGCATTATTAGCGGAATACTATCACACACTTTATGGAGACATTTCTCTTCCAAAAATAAAACTTTTCTTAATGTAGAAGCTATCCGCAGTTTTTTTTGATACATACATATTATGTATACATAAAAACATGTATCTGTGCTTGTGTCTGTGTTTATATATATATTGGAAATACCCCAAAGTAGTTTGTAGTTGAATGTTTTCAAGATAAATGTGCACAAGAAATGGACTGTTTTCTCCATTTTTTTTTTTTTTTTTACCTCAAACAAGCATCTGGAAATGTGAGCTATATCTTTATTGTTGGACAGCACTGTTTTTATGAACTCTATTCCTTTTTTATAACAGAAATAGCTAGACAAGCAGCACAAATAAAGCTACTCAGAAAACTCCAGAAGCAGGAACAAGCTCGAGCTGCCAAAGAAGCAAAAAAACAGCAAGGCAAGTATCAGACTTGTGAAAGCTTGTGCATGCTGGAAGATTAGTTTGAGAACTGTTGATGTGAAGTTGTATGCTTTTCATCATTTTCTGCTGGTACTAATTTATTTATATATTTATTTTTGCCGTTATTATAGCTATTATGGCAGCTGAAGAAAAGAGAAAGCAAAAAGAGCAGATAAAGATAATGAAGCAACAGGTAAACTTTCTGATTGCTAATTAAGCTCTTGTTTTGAATTACTAGTTTTGTTTTTTAAATTATTTAGTAAACTAAGTCTGCTTGTTACAAAGTGAATGTTTTAAATCTAGTTCCACAGAGCACACTGTATATTGAAAAATGTAAATTCTGTTGTCATGCCAGTTCATCTTGTCAGGACATCCCAGATTTGTCTATAGTGATTTAAGCTGTGCGTACATGTAGCTGCTTGCCAATATTGGTAAGAAATTCAGAAACTGCTACTCCAGCGTGGTGATGTGGTCATCCTTTGACTAGATCTGTGAAAACAAATAGCGATGTATCTGTTTCTGTACATACTAGCATAGTGTAGTTAGTTTCTTCACGGATTCTGGCTGTCTCTCAGTGGTTTTAGATTGTGCGTGAAGGGTTATATCTCAGTATGCCAATGACTTACTATGTTTTTATACGTACAGGTATTGTCCAATACTGCTATAGCAAATACTTCTACCAAAAGTGAGAATGTGCCTGTATAAACATTACCAAATGAAGCTACTTATGGTATCAGGCTTTTCATTATTTTAACAACAGATTTTTAACAAAATACTGAGATGTTATTTATGTTGTGAATATGAAAGCTTTCAAAAAGAAATAATGTCATATTGTCTGTGGTTGTAGGTAGGGTCAGTTCCTTTTTTAATTTTTTTTTTTTATTAAGGCATCCAAACTAATCATTAATTATCTGAATGTTTTAAAAATCTAAGGATACTAAAGTCCACTTAACTGTGAATACATTAACCAGGTTGCATGTGGGCGACTGTTACTGGCTGACAGATCAAGTAATTTGGGTTTCACAGTACTCAGATTTTGCATATTGCCACAACTGAAAGGCTGCTAGAACTAAGGCAGAAAATGATGGTTTGACAGACCCCTGTATCTCTTCTTCAGGGAGATGACATCAAATCACTGCCCTTTTTTATGTTTAAACTCCCATTTCCATTCATTCCTGAATAGCTCCACCATTGCCTGCTAGAATTTGAACACTGCTAGTTTACTCACAGTGTCATTATCTGGCAATCTTAAAACTGTTAAAGAAATAAAATAAGAATACTGTGACTTCCTAAACATGAACACTTAGGCATAACTGTGAATGTTGGTTTTTCAGGGATATATCAGGCATCTTCTAAAGCTAGTAAAAATTCTAAATATGCATTACTGTAAGGGAACAATTGACTGTAATGCTTGTGAGACTCAATAACAGAAGGTATATGTGTATAAACTTGCTCCTTTTTTGCGGAAGTAATTTTCCTTAATATTGTTTTCAAGAAACAGAATTAACTTTCTTCCCCTTGTAGGAGAAAATTAAGCGTATCCAGCAAATCAGAATGGAGAAAGAGCTTCGAGCTCAACAAATTTTAGAGGTAGACATAACGGCTCAAGTATTTTTGTGTTTGCATTTGTGAGAATGTTGTCCTTTAATAGTCACACATGAAGTAAGAATGTTACCAAATACAGCAGTTCTGACAATACGGACTTAAAGAAGCCAGTTCAAAAATTTCCAAGTACAGTTTTGCAATATTTGGATGGTAAAGCAATGCATTCTACTTTGTATGAAAAACAGTAGTTTTAAAATACTAATTTTATGAGTATATAAGCTATAATAAACAAGTATGCTGTTCTAATGCACTACTTCGCTAGTGTAGCAGCAAGGATAGATCACTAGTATTCAAATTTTCTATCATGCAAATACTAATTTTTTAATCCCTGTGCCATTTATATTTTATTGCTTTGTTATTTTATTTATTTATTTTTGGTTATAATATCCAAGTGAAGCAGTTTTGCATAGCACTTGTTATTCTGGCTTAATTTAAATAAAGACACAGTGAATGGATTGACTATGTGACATACATTGAGGAAGAGATTACTTGGAATGTACACTTAATATGTGGTGTCATTTTCAGCTTTTTATGGTGTGTAGCTTTATTTCTAGTCAGATTATTTTCAAGTTGTGATGTTGCTGTTGAGTGACCTATTTTGCATGCACAGGCAAAAAAGAAAAAGAAGGAAGAAGCAGCAAATGCCAAATTATTGGAAGCTGAAAAGCGAATCAAGGTTAGTTTATATGAGTTCGAAAAATAAGTGTGTTGTTATGCGTAATACGTATTGATGCAGAAGAGCAATTTTTTGGAAGAGTATTCAACTGAATAGGTATGGCATGTGAATAAATCTGCGTGTGCATATGTTTTGTAGATGTGTAACACATACAGAACTTCTTACACGTGAGTCATGTAGAAACACAAATATTCATACATGCATGCATGAATATATAGACATAGACACTAATTTTTTGTTCCATTACCAGGAGTTTTGCTTACATGATGTTTGGTTTACATAACTTCAAATGCTTTTGCAATAGCATTATTCACAATGTTTTTTAAAACACACCGTTAAAATACTTTGTTGCTTCCCAACTAATATTCTTGTGTAGGCTAGATGTATACAAGACCAGGGAACTCTTCTGCAGACACTGGAAAAAAATAGTTTATATTATAATAGTTCTATTACTGCTTTCGTGTTGTTGGTGTATTTTAACATTGAACTCCCAACTCGGTAGATTTGCTTTCATATATGCTATTCCTGTTCTGTGGTTGGTTTATGGGGAAATAAAACTAAGAAAACTTAATTAAGATGTGCTGTTTTAGTATAGCAAATATGTTCATCTTAGTAAGTACAGTTTGATAAGATAAATTTCTGTTGTTTTGCTTAAGGAAAAAGAGATGCGAAGGCAGCAAGCTGTTCTTCTCAAGCACCAGGTTGGTATACATTCAGTTGACCAAGCAGGCAGAATGCCAATTGTGAACTGCTACTTAAGTAATGTGGGGGAAAAAAATCAAAGTATGCCCTTTTAAAATTCCTGGGTTTGATTGCTGCACAATTTTTCTTTCATCTTATGATTTGTTGCTTTGCTTTGGTTTTGGGGTCTTTTGGGGATTTAAAAGTGGTTTTATGACTTTGTGATTTCTGTTTCATAATGTTGTGCCAACTCTTTCTACCAGGAGTTGGAGAGGCATAGACTAGATATGGTATGGGTATGTTTATTTTTGTACATCTAACACCGCATTGTGATTTGGTTGTGATATGGTTGTCATAGCAATGCATAAAATGTAGCACTGGCTGCTGTCATATTACATACTGCTGCATGGCTTTACAGCACAGTGCATTGCATACATCTGCTTGTCTTGTCTGTTAAGGGAAAAAAAGACATCTCAAACGTATATAAATTGAACGTGGCAATCTGTAGGTGAGTTTTTAAACAGAAATCTTTGCTGCTGTCCGAACATAAATTGGAAAACTGTATAAGATCAGGGATTAATTAATGCAAAAATTAATAGGTTGTGACATGGATACTTTTTCTAAACCTCATCCCATTCGTTGGGAGTGGATCTAGAAGTTTTTAAATGATTTGAATTAACCTGCTTTAGAAGTTAGGATCGCGTCTCTCCCAAGTCTGTAAAAATACTGAGCAAATTAGCTTTCAGTCAGTGTAAATACATTATAATTATACAGTGAAACATTAGCCTGTAATCCTACTCTCATTGAACTAGGTGGTAAAATACCTTTTGCTTTTACTGGAGCTAAGACTTATTCTACAGTTTTTAAGGCAGAAAAAAACATACGTACCACTCTAGAATACAGCTGCTTAATGCATTTGAAGTTACTGACATAACTTATTGGAGGACAGGCATCAGTAAATTCAAGTGTCAGTGCGTACGTATATGCGCTGCGCCAGCATTAGCTTGATTAAAACTGATCTAGAGTTGAGAAAATTCATCATACTAATTTGTTGCTCGATCACAGAAATGTTAATATTTCCAAAGTTCAAAATGACCAGTTTTAAAATTTCTATTGAATTGGCTATTGAAGAAGTAAATTGCAAGTTCCCTGATAGCAGATGTAAGGTAACTGACCTGTTCCAGCCAACCATTATGCTTTTTGTTCTGCCAGCTTATGAAGGAGCATCACAACTGACCATAAGTAAAACTGTATGCTTCCTTTTTTTTACACTGTCTCCATATTCATTGCTTTACCTTTTTTTGCTTTTGATTGTTCTTGTATTTGCTTTCTAAACCTGAACTAAAACATGCACAGACTTGGCCATTCTTGTTCTATATTTAGTATTTATTGTGACTTGTCTATTAATGCTAAACTTGTACTCAGCTTTTTTTATCGGTATAAACATGTGGATTAGTTTTGTTCTAATCCTATCTATTTCAATAGGAACGAGAAAGGAGAAGACAACATATGATGCTTATGAAAGCTATGGAAGCACGTAAAAAAGCAGAAGTGAGTAATTAACCAGTGAATCTTTGAAATTTTCATTTGTTCATTCTGCAGTCATCTGTAGAAGACCTGGACCATTTATGAGATGCTGGTAGTGTGAACCTGCACAACCTAATCCAACCCATCAAAATGTGTTCATCTAATGCTAAGACAGAATTTTTTGCTTTTTGTTCTAGGTTGTTTTTTGCCACCTGTCTCCTTTAATTAATACTAGTAATAAAAATTATTTAATTCTAATATAAATAGCAGAGTTAAAGACTTTCTGTGAAATGGAGCAAAATAAAATTCTCATTCAGATTCTCTTTATACTGTATAGATAAACAATCAGTTTGGCTTTTGCTCATTCATGGAATACCAATTTTTACTTTTTACTCACATGAAACATTTCACTTCAAATGTATGTAATAGAAGGTTTTCTGAAGAATTTAGGACCGAGACTTTGGTGGTATGGAGATAACACATCATTATTTACCTTGAGGCTTGAATGCATCTCTAACATTATGAGGGTTTTACTTATTCTGGAGTTCTGTGTACTTCAGGGTAGCAATATCAAACAATGGTAAAATCACTTCATCTATGCAAACAGGGTAGCAAGCTACCATGAGTATATGAGCATTTTCCCTGTAATTAACTGAGGATCAATGAACAACAAATGGTTTTTAAACATGCATTTATCACCAGTTGGCTTAATCAGTAGTTTTGTGCACTTAACTGCAACAGGAGAGGTTCTAGGAGCTGTCCAGTCAGCCGTTTGGAAGCAACATATAATTCATAGCATCCAAATGATTATAAAGATGCATATATTCAGTAGGATTTTTGTCACTTAAGGGAGAAAAATATCATGTGCAACTGCAACTTTACTTGACCTATCTTTTAGTTTAATGTCCTACAGAGAAATTGATCCTTGAGAAATGAACATGTAAAATGTAATAGCCCAGATAATGTTTCATATCATATTGATAACCATGCAAATAAAGCTACTAAGAGCTGAATATTATGAAGATCATTTTCCATAGCAGCACCAAATGAGGAGTAGATCTGATTTTTACACAGCTTGGTGGAATTTAAATTAGAACAACTTTTGTGAAAAAATCATTGATTCCGTATTCCACATATATTGTTGTGGCTGAAAATAATTCAGTGTGATGTACCTCTACAATACTGGTGAAATTAAAAATACTGACTCTCACATGTCCATGTAATAGAGTAGTGTATGCAGATTCTAAATTGGAATCTAAGAGAAATCTAAGTGGATCTTAGATTTGCTATTCAATGATTTTGTTTTGTTTGTGTAGTTTCTACCTTCTTTTTACTTGAATGCAGGTTCCTTAATTGCTGTAGTAATTACTAGGATTACATAAGCAGTACTTTTCAAATTCTTAGACTGTTACACTGAAAGTATAGTACACGGGTTTTATTTTCTGCCCTTTTAAATCCATTGAAGGAAAAAGAGCGGTTAAAGCAAGAAAAACGTGATGAAAAAAGATTAAATAAAGAACGTAAACTAGAACAGCGAAGATTGGAATTGGAAATGGCAAAGGAGCTAAAGAAGCCTAATGAAGATATGTGCTTAGCAGATCAGAAGGTAATTGTAATAACATAAAATGTATTTTCTTGCCTCACGTCTCTGTCTTCTGGTGTTGTGACAATAACTGTTTTTCTTGCAGTTACTCATCAAGCGTTCAAGTTTTCATCTAGATAATGAGATAACTATATTTAAAATCTATAAATACAGTATATGAGAAACACTGAAGTGGGTATTGATATATTTAGTTAAAAACGTTTTATTTAAAAGTGGATTGCTTCCCAAAAACCATTTGCATGATTGCTTTAATAAAAATTCCACAGTCTCAGTTGCTTTTATAGCAGGAACGTGCGCTTTCTCTCAGTGCATAGGCACTAAATAGAGCTTTGCTCATACGTGCAACTCTTCTAAGCCGTTATTAATAAATAAATAAATAAATAAATAAAAATTTACTCTTCCAAGTTTTTGTGTTCTCAGTTTTTGTCCTTCGGGACTGTACTTATCTCAAGCTCAAGTCCCATCTTTTCCAGATAATTCTGGAGAATTTCCCCTTTCTGTGTCCCTGAAATATTTTTATGCCACCTTTAATGGTACTTTGGCTCAGAATACAGCCTGAGAACCTCTCCTGGCCAAAAAGTATAGGAGGCCACAGATTAATTAATACTAAGTGGAAAAAGTTAAATGTTAATGATGAGTTTATAAACAATAATGATTTATGGATGGGGTGTGGGGCAGCTCTTCCGTTGCCTTCACCTTCTATTGTTAATATACTGTAAGTCATGTGATCGTATCGGCCAATTTCCCTGGCTAGTATCAAAAAAAGTTATTCTCTGAAATATACTACTGGATCTTTAATTATTTTTCCTTACTTTTCAGCCTTTGCCAGAGCTGCCTCGCATTCCAGGCCTTGTTCTTGCTGGAAGCACATTTTCAGATTGTCTCATGGTAGTGCAGTTCTTGCGTAACTTTGGTAAAGTCCTTGGCTTTGATGTGAATACGGAAGTCCCTTCTCTGAGTATTCTTCAAGAGGGTTTGCTAAACATAGGGGACAGCATGGGAGAAGTACAAGACTTGCTTGTAAAGCTTGTCTCTGCAGCTGTTTGTGATCCAGGACTTGTTACAGGATACAAGGTAAAAAAAAAAAAAAAAAAGAAAAAAAAAAAAAGAAAAAAAAAATCCATAGTAAAAAAACTATACTTACGAATGCATTCTTCGTAATGTACAAAATAGTCCAGCTGGAACATGCATTTTCTTATTTATCTAATCCATGCCAATAATACTAGTGTTATCTCTACTCTTAAAAACTTACAGGGTGAAGACATTCTAATTTGTTACTAATTCATGATTTACATTTAAGTAGTTAAAAAAAAAAAATTAAGTTCTTGTGGTTAAAAAAAAAAAAGAGCAAAACCACATCACTGTTTTATAAACAATAATATGGTCTGCAGTGAAAATAATATTTTCAAATGTGATTAATTTAAATATCTTTATTTTTAGGCTAAGACTATTCTTGGGGAGCACTTACTGAATGTTGGCATCAATCGAGATAATGTATCTGAGATTCTACAGATATTTATGGAGGCTCATTGTGGGCAAACTGAGCTTACAGAGAGCTTGAAGACAAAGGCTTTTCAGGCACATACTCCAGCTCAGAAAGCAGCAGTTCTTGCTTTCCTTGTCAATGAGTTAGCTTGCAGTAAAAGTGTGGTCAGGTAAGATGTTTCACAAACAGATGTGTAAAAATAATAAACGTTTGTTCTTCAATGTCTGTATTGGAAAATAGATGTTAGTTTGTAGATTACACGGATCCTAGAGAGAACACTATAGATGTATTTGTGATAATTTTGTATTCTGTGTAGGGCTAGATCCTTTGTGGTACATAGACCTGGAGGCTTCACATAGAATGGGAACTATGAAAAGAAGCGTCAAATATTTTGAATGACATACTTCTAAAAGCTTACGTTGTATTCTAAATAAAGACTGCATGATTCATGTACAGTAGTACACTGCATCAACATTCCAAGTATTGAAACTTCCTAGCTTTAGAATTATTTTGTACTTTAAGCATTTCTTCAAGGTAGCTCTTTGAGACAATGAATCTCTGCATAAATGCCTGTCGGAAAAAGATATGTAAGCTCACAGTTAATGGTGTATCCTTGATTACTTTGGATTGTTTTGTCTTTGACAGTGAAATTGACAAAAACATTGATTATATGTCGAACTTAAGGAGAGATAAATGGATGGTTGAAGGCAAACTTCGGAAGTAAGTTTCATTTCCTTAAATGTTACCACGTATTGCGTTTTTGCATTCGCTCTGATATGCTACTATATAGGCAATTGGTTCATAGTACAAAATTATCTGACGCAATTACAGATTTTCCAAGAAGTTAGTGACTGAGGTGCCTAACTAAGATGGATGTTAATTTACAGTGGCCCAGCACCAGTCTTTTACCATACGCTAAAGAAGCATGAGATTCAGAGTGTTAGTGTCCCTCATAACTGGAACTGAGTCAAGTCCATTTTGTGTTACTTGGTTAAAAAAAAAAAAAAAAAAAAAAAGTGAAATGTTTTTATTGGAATGTTACACAAGCAGTCCAATTGTGATTGACATTATCAAAGTTTATTTTGGACCTACCATGCTTAGTAATGTTTATTCTGAAAGGCATTTTAAAACATGGTTTTCATACAAGTCACCCATTAAATTTTTCCTATTTATATTACATAATATTAACATTTCCATTTTGTGTATGTTGCATCATTCCCTATAGTTAGATATCGTCTGTAGCATGCAAACATTGGGATATTTTAATATTTTCATTTAAGGTAAAATTGGAACGCTTTAGGACTGTTCAGCATCATACCCACTGTTCTCCCATCCTACAAGACAAAATTCCATACAGCAAGCATAATGGCTCCAACTACCAGGAAGCTAGAAGGCATAAATTTCATGAATCACAGGGGGTAAAAATGCATAGCCAGACTTTCTTTTTCTTGGTCCTCTTTACCTCTTACCAGGAATGGTGAATCCTTTCTTAGTCTTTGCTTTAGGTACTCGTGTTTCTAATCTTGTTTCTCCCTTTTTTCCCTTTAATGTATCTGCGAAGGAAGAAGGAAGAAGTAAAGAAGAAGGACAAGAGGGAGGTAGAGGAAAAAATAAGACCAGTAAAAATAACTCTCTACTAATACTGTAGATACCAGTTTGCATAGGGTTAATACATTTTATCCCTTAGGACAGTCCAAATACCTTTTTCTGTCTTCATCTGTATTTCTTCTAGGGGATATAGTTTAAAAAGTGTCGCTGAAGTTCTGATGTATACAATTATTTGTCAGTGGAATGGGACCCTTGCCTGTTCTTGTCGCCTAAGGGACTCCTTAGTCTTTCTCTCCCTCCATCAAACTGTAAGTACTTGTAGATGTAGGATCCTCCCTTTTCTCTCATGATCTTTCTTTCCTTCCCTTTCAAATAGTGGGCATAATACCCTGAAGCCGTAAGCCGCTCTTCCTTTCTACAGTCATTTCTCTTTTTCTTGTGTTTTCTTCTCTTGTGTGGATGTGAGGTTTCAATAGTGCTTTTCGTACTTTAAAGTGTAAGTATCATGGGAGTACTCTGAGACGTTCTTCTTGTGCTTCTTTGAAGTTGCTGGACTTGACTCATCTCTCATCTTTGGTTCAAAATCTTTGAATTTTTCACTTTTTTTTTTCTCATGAACTCTCAGAAGCTTTTAAGAAGAGATTTCATTGATCAGTTAAAAACAATGCTGTCGTCTTCTGTCAGTTGGTGATTTTCATAGAATCTTACAATTGTTGTGGGGCTTCTCTGAAAAAAACCTGTTCATTTAAGCTTTCTATTTGGTCTTTCTTCAGCTTCTAAGCTTCATACTTATGCATGTTATTTTCCCCATCCATTTTAGAGGTCAGGCTAGTTTTTAAGTATCCGAGTCCCAAACAGTTTTAGGAATATCTGGTCTCTTGAATACTTCCCATGTGATTTACAGATACATGTACACTTTTTACATGCACACAAACCACAAACCAAAAGCTGTATGTGGAAAGTGTGTAGTGATAGAATAAAGGATTCTGAGTTTATTTCAGCACAGCCTTGTATTGGATTTGGGCATATGTTGTGTAAATCATCATAGTATGATGTCCAGATTGTCTTGAAGTATATCCACGTGGGACAAGAAGAGATTCTGCTTATGTCAGAAGATATTTTTACTTATGCTCCTACTGTTGTTCAGAGTACTTTATTAACTGGATATGGGGGGGCAGGATTTGAAAAGCTATGTTGGTAAGATGTAAGACAAAACAAAACAAAAAAGCCCATTAGAATCTCAGGCTTCAAAAAGGAAAAAGCTGGTAGAGAGACTTCTGTTGTTGTTGTTTTTTCTTATGGCTACTGAACAGATTTCCTTGAGAATTAGGTTATTTATGGTCAGAAACTGAATTCTGAGCTGCCTAGACTACACTTTCTACAGGGTGATGGTCAGTGAGAGGTCACATCTATTGCCTTCTCTTCACATTTAGGTGTGAATCTTGATACTAATCACCATTTTTGTGAAGGTATCTGTCTCATCAGTTCAATTCATCTTTCTTTGTCATTTGTATTTTGTATCACAGCTATGGTCAGAAGACTGTCTCCCTGAGATGAACCAGGTGTTTTTACTACTAGATAATCATAACTTCAGTGTCTTCTTTTCCATAACATGTATTCTTGACATCTCTTTTGCAGCATGATCAGTGTAAAAGGCAATAAAAATGAAATGTGGCTTCTTGAAGGATTAGATAATACCTATTTTTTCCAAAAAACTTTGAAATACTGCAGAACAAGTTTTTTTTTACAACAACGATGCTGTTTTTTAACATGCCAGTGTTATGGCATACTCCTTATAAGTTAATTTCTTTCCAATGAGGCTTGTAAATGATAACGGTAAACCAAAAGCAGTGTTGGACAGGGGTAGGAATTACACCTTCAATTTGGGTAGGAGGTAATTCTGATTTGGAAAGCTTTCAATTTTTGAGACTCCAAATGAACAGTGTTAAGAGAATGTGATGTTTAGTGTTTTTTTTTTTTTTTTTTTTTTTTTCTCCTCCTTGCTATTTGTTAATATTTATGTTATCTACAGAAATTATGGGGAAGGCTTTCAAAAGGGGAATTTTATTTCCATGATCTAGTAAGCATTACGGATTAGGAAAGCGTCGGCTTAAGTCACATATCTGAGTATTTGGTGGATCAACCATTCTTCTCTGTAGGCCAATGGACTTAGTAGTTTCTTTATTGGTTACAGAAGTCCTTTTAGTGTGTACATGAGAGATGGAGATGAAAGAGTTTGAGTGAAGGTTTTCTTCTCTAAGCCATATTTGTAGGTAGTAGGAGGAAAATTGTACCACTTCCTGACAAATCTGAACATTATTTGAAGTTCTCATTGATTTCTTCCTCTGTGCTACTTTGGATACAGATGGCTGCCTTGGGAGCTTGTACTGCTAGAAAAGGAGGGCATCCTTGATTTATTTCCATCTTTTTTTTGTAGTGTCATGCAGGCTTCCTTTGGTGCTTTCCAGCATTTTATCTCTATTTTTGCTTTCAGTGAAAGTAGCCTTCTTCACTTGTTCTCATTTCTTTTAGGTATATAAGTGAGGGTGTTTGTTGATCATTGAACTCATCTGCCAGCTTTTTTATCGAGATGCTTCCCAGATTATCTTCATCTAATTTGTCTCTAAAGTTGTTCAGTCACACAGCATTCAGTGTGGCTTTGTTTGATAGTTTATTTCTGTGCATAGGCTGGAATTTCCAGTCCAGTTGAAGAGTATTTGATGGTCTGAAGTTACCCTAGTAAAAGTAGTTCTTTTTCTAAAAATAAATAAATAAATAAATTCAGTGGAAGCTTGAGTAATATTGATATTTTGTAAGACTAAAGCTTTTTGCACCACAGCTGAAAAAATAGTACTTGCTTCCAAAGTCAATGGAAGGCTTCAATTTTTTGGTCCTAAATATGCTAAGTTGCTAAAAATCCATTACTGATTGCAAAATAAAATGGTAAAACTTTATAAATTCTTTAGTGGATAAGCCACTGCATTAAAAACAAATCCAAAACATTTCTAAGGCAAATAGCAGTCCCCTTGATGATTTCTTGCTTTTTAAAAACTGCTACTATTAGTTGAGCAGTGACAGCTTCATTAAAATCTGTGCTGTTGAGTACTGGCATGGTTTTATCAGCATTTTAGAAAGCTGATAGATCTGTCAGTGTACATCAACTAAGAAGCCAGTACTTCTACAACATTCATTGTATTTGTAACCACTTGCTGTATGGAATATTGTGTTGTAGGATGGGAAGAGAGAGAAGTGCGACAAGGGAAAATTACGTACTGGTAATTGTGTTTGTCGTTACCGTTCTACTTTTCCCATCCTACCTTCTTCCAACCATCTCTTATAAAATCTTTGTCTTTTCTACACGTTTATGAATCTCTTCTAAGACAGTTGCATTTTTGGTCTGCATTGTAAGTGACTGGTTAGGCCTGGCTATTTATACCTCCTGCGATTCAGCATGTTTGCCTGCTAGCTTCCTGATAGGTGGAACTATAATTTTTGCTGTGTGGAATCTTGTCTTATAGGGTTTTATAGAAGAAGAAGGTCTACAACAACCATAATTACTGGTATGTAAGTTTCCTTTTTCTTTCATAAAAGGAAAAATGAGGGTTTGATGGAGTAATCTAGTAGTTTAGGTTGCTCATGTTTCTCAGAAGAGAAACTGTATCCAAAAATGGAAGAATCAAAGGACAGTACTGAAGTGAAATAATATATAAATTAAAAAAAAAAAAACAACAATAACAAACACACCACTAACAAAAACATGAAAATCTGAAATTAATTAAAAAAAAAAAAAAAAAAAGCTCTAACCATGCTGTTGCTATGCAAATGTAAGTAATTTCATACTTCCAACTTAGGAATTTTTCTTCGGCAGGGGTTGTGGTGGATGGGGCAGGTATTTTATATGATCATACTCTTAAATGCATAAAACAGAAGATAAAGAAATAGAAATAGTTCTTCTAGTTGTCCTTCCTGACTTCTCAAAACCGCTCTTGTGTTGCATTTCCTTTAAATGGTTATGCAATACAGTATTCCTGGGAAAAACAGATTCTGTGCAGGACTGAATAAGTTTAAGGGCTTTCTGCAGTCTGATGTTTTTTCCTGTTGGATAATGATGGTATACAGGTAATACAGTATCATTGTAGAACAGAAGAACTAATTTGAATCTAAAATGTATGGTTCACTTTCAATCACACAGGAAGAAAGATGTGTTTATGCTATAAACAAGCTTCATAATTTCACTCCTTGTCATGTTTTCAAAGGCTTAGAATCATTCATGCCAAAAAAACTGGCAAAAGAGATACTACAGGAGTTGGTGATGTAGGAGAGGAACAGCAGTCTTTGGAAACACCAACACCAGGCCGCAAACGCAGACGGAAGGGTGGGGACAGTGACTATGATGATGATGAAGATGATGATAGTGATGATCAGGCAGATGAGGATGAGGAAGATGAAGAAGACAAAGAAGATAAGAAAGGAAAGAAGGCAGAAGTTTGTGAGGATGAGGTGGGGGATTTTAAATATACATAAACAGAGTTAATTGGTAAATTAAAAATTGTTTCCTTTCTGTTTCTCTGCAACATGGTACTATTTCCCCAAAATCTTAAAAAAAAGAATGAAGGAAAAATAGTTTACATCCATTGTTTTTAATTTTTTTGATTAAGTTTTATTTCCAGAGTGTGTGTGTATGTATATATTGATAGCTTCTTGCTTGTTTTGACTTCATTTTAATTTACCTGAAATTCTGCAAGATTGTACAAGATACTGAGAGCTGCAGATTTTTTAGCAAATGCGCATAACTGAAGTTTCCATTAGTGGAAAATAAAGTTGTTTTTTTTTTTTAATTAACAAAATTCTAAAGAATTGTTACCTTAAATTTAACATTTATCTATTATAAAACCTGCCTGTGACTTTACCATGTGCTTCTTCCTAACTTTTCTAGGTGAATGAGTATTGGAGAAAGTACATTTCATTCTTCAACTTACTTGATCACAAGATGATAAAATCACTGAAACATTTTTAGTTTGTTGAGCTAAATTCTATCTACTGCAGACCAAGTGAATTTTTGGTAGAAGTGCCACAAGTCCACAAATTTCACTGTAGTATTGCATGAAACCTGATAAAGGAGACAAGCAATACCAAATACTAACTTGTAGCACTGGGTGTTGCACTTTGCCAGAAAATTATATATTTTTGATATATTTGTGTATGATTTTTAAAGTTCACATTAAAGTTTTAAGAGTGCTCTAAGTATGTCTGTTCAAAGAGTGCATGCATGTGATGCTAATGTGGGAACTCAACTCTTTGGAAACAAAGTTTCCACAGCTAGTTTCTAGTGTAGGAACAGTCCTTTTCACCACTATTGAGAATTTATTACAAATATAACTAATTTGTATGAATCAAAGAGAACACCTGAGAGGTATAGCACAATGTTCTTACAAACTAATATTTTAGAATTTGAAATAGATAATATTTACATATCTAATCTCCCATTCTTCTCCTAATCCGTTTCTTTTAAATGCAATCTTACAGTTTGGTGCACTGCACATCTCACAAACAGAAGTCCTATAACACCTCTAAAAAAAAGATTTCCATTGCATTTGTGCTATATGTGGTATTTCAGATGGCTTCACTCTGGTACTCTTTTTCACAGAGCCATGAAATAGAAGACCAGTGTCCTATGTTGCAAGTAATTTGGAGCTCCTAGGATTTTTTTTAAACTCACTGTTATCCCCAAAGACTTTCTGGAACTAAATTAAAATTCTTGTTATGTAAATGACTATTATTTTAAACTGTGACAAGAAAGAGGGGGAAATAGGCTTATAGGCTAATAGGCTTAATCACAGGTGCATTCCTCTTCAAAAATTAAGACGATTAATACTGGAAATGTTACAGCAGATTTGCCATTTAAGTGACTCTACAGTTTCTTGTAGACATTTAAATAAGATGCAAGTTTGCTCTGACCAAAGACTGATTGATAAGATTATGACAGGATACATTATTTCATGCATGGAAAACTCTTAAGTGAACTTGAATATCCAAAAAACTTCATAGGAAGTAAGATTAAATTCTGTAGTTTTAAGTGAATTATCTCTTCCAGTAAAATAATGTTTTCAGCAAACGTTTGGCCACCAGCTGTCTCCTGCATATGCAGTAAATGTTACTCAAAAAGACAGGTCTTTTTCCAGTTATGTTGTTCCTTGTCAAATATATTCAACATGTAAAATGTTTGAACATTTTTACCCTTAGGATTTGCCTGTCACATCTGATGTCTCATTTTCTGTTACATCTTTTCTACTGTAATGTTAGTAAGATGGAGTTAGTATGATTTTATCACGAAATAGATTTGATGTGACAGTATATTTGGTGATTATAGGATGATGGAGACCAGACAGCAAGTGTTGAAGAACTAGAGAAGCAGATTGAAAAACTGACAAAGGTGAGAGTTCATCTATCTTAGTTATAATTCAGACTTGATTGCTGGATATCAAGAGTTGGACTACAAGCCGTCACCTTCGTCACCCTCTGCCTTAATATAAATTGAACTCAGGAACAGCTTTCATTTAATAAAAATGTGAATGATGATGCTGTTTATGACACCTGAATTGTGAGTTTAATCCAAAGAATGATTGTCTGTTGCACTAGTGGATTTGACTCAAGAAGCTTAGAAAGCTGTTATTGATACCTGTGCACATCTCATATCTTTGTTAGCCATACGTAACTTCTGATTTCAGAAAGAGATCGTAAAGCTTTATGTACAAGAAGCAATCTTTTTCATTATGCAAATGACTGCAGTTCTCATTTCTTCCTATAATTAGCTAATTGCTACAGCTACGTTCCAGGCCAATGAAGAGAGCTATCTTTGCTTCAGAGTTTTAAAGAAGAAATAATGGAATAGAAAAAGAAACATAAATTTTGAAGAAAAAGTGTTGTAGATTGGGCTACTCATGGACCATGTTTTTTATTAACAAGTTTATTCTTTCTATCAGAAAGTATGTTTAAAGCTTTGTCTGCTGGCTTCTCTCATGTGCCAAATTGCAAAAAAGTAGCAGTCCAGAATTACACCTGACTTCCAACAGTGTTAATTTAGTGGAGAAAAAAAGTGATTAAATGAACTGAAATTCTTGTCTTCCCTCGTAGAACTGTTTGTTTGAATATTCTTTAATGAACCAGTTAAAATATCTCATTAGTTTGCCATCAGTGGCTGCAGTAGCACACCCTGGTTGGCTATGTTCAAGTGCTCTGTATTTGCTGTTATTGCTTAATTGATCGGATTTCAGTTGTTCTTGAGCGATGTAGTCATTGATCTTTTTCTTCTGTGAGTCTATGTTTAAAAGTCAGGCTCTAGCGTTAAAAATGTGTTTTTAGAGGAAAGCTGATAAATGTAAGGTGAATCAGAATATGATTGCCTTTTTTAAAGGTATCTCTCTAAGTAAAATAATGAAGGCAGCAATTGTGAGTAGAATATCACATAGCACGCAAAAAGATCTCGTCTAACAGAGCCTACTTATGTGACTCTTGAACTTGTGTTCAGTCTGACAGTTAGAAGATGTTTTGCTGTAAAGATTGTTGATGTTTTGTGTTGTATATTGCTTTTTAACCAATTCAATTATGATGATTTCCTTTTTTAAAAACAGCAACAAAGCCAGTATAGAAAGAAATTATTTGAAGCTTCACACTGTTTGCGTTCGATGATGTTTGGTCAAGATCGTTACAAGCGCCGGTATTGGATTCTGCCCCAGTGTGGTGGTATTTTTGTAGAAGGCATGGAAAGTGGTGAAGGTAAGAAGCATTAAAGAATAATGTCATGTCAGTGCATACCTTGCCAAGACATGCTGCCAGTCTCTGTAGGCATTACTTTTGTGCAGTGAGATCTTTAGGCTTTACCTACAACCAGAGGCTAAAGAGGTAAACCGCTTTTGTGGTTTAGTGGTCAGTAAACCACTTTTACTCATTTGGTGCTTTCTGATACTACCTTCCTGGTTGTGAGACAGTTAATATTTCTCTCAAAATGAGGCTTAATCATTAGTCAATTAATAAAGTTTTCATATTTACATAACTTTTTTTATTTTCTTTCTGAATTGTTTTCTCCCAGGCACTGACTGATAGGATGAAGGGAAATGGACTCAAGTTGTGCCAGGGGAGGTTTAGATTGGATATTAGGAGAATTTTCTTTACTGAAAGGGTTGTGAAGTATTGGAATAGACTGCCCAGGTTGTCATCACCATCACTGGAGGTCTTCAAGAAACGTGTAGATGTAGAACTTAGTAGCATTGTTTAGTGGTGAACTTGTCAGTACGAGGTTACAAGTTGGGCTATATATAGTCTTAGAGGTCTTTTCCAACTGAATGATTCCATGATTGTAGTTATTTCTCTGTGGCAGTGAACTCTGCATATGAAAGCTAGGACAACCATAGTATGTGGATATTCATTTCTTTCTATCATTTTCAGTATTTATTTATTTATTTTTTAATACAAATACACAGAATACTCTGTGTTTAAAGATTTGATGTGTATCTATGTGCTAGTTTGGTTTGGACAGAGTTAATTCTTCATAGTAGCTCTGATGGTGATATGTTTTAGATTTGTAATGAAAGTAGTGCTGATAACGCCACTGTTTTAGTCCTTACTAAGCACTGCTTACACAGTTAAGGCCTATTCTGTTTCTCAAGCTGCCTGCCAGTAAGTTGGGTGGTGCACAAGAAGTTGGGAGGGGACACAACCAAGACAGCTGACCCCAAGCCCTAACAGGCCAAAGGCATATTCTGTATCATATGACATAATGCTAGGCAATAAAATGGGGGTGGGGGGGTGGGGGGGGAGGGGTTGTTTGGGGACTGGCTGGGCATCTGTCGGTGGTGAGCAATCACATTATTTCCTTTGGTTGTTTAGCTTTGTTTGTTTGTTTGTTTTTCCTTATTAAACTGTTCTTATCTTATCCCACAACTTTTCTAACTTTTGCCTTTCCAATTCTCTTCTCCCCATACCACTGGGGGAAGCAAAGTAAGTGAATGTTTGTGTGGTACTGAACTGTCCAGCAGGTGCTAAAGAACCTGCATGTGCTTTGGTATTTGCTTCTTTGGGTAAAGTGAGAAATTATTTCCTTTGAAGAAGGAAGAAAAAAAAAAAACAAACACCAAAATTTGCAATCTAGCATACAGGAAGGTAAAAAATAAAATCATTGCTTATATAACAAAGTTGATAAAAATGGTCTAAATTATTTGGTCTGTTGTATTTCATATGTGTTTTTTATACAATTTTAGGTCTAGAAGAAATTGCAAAAGAAAAAGAAAAGTTAAAAAAAGTAGAAAGCATTCATATCAAAGAAGAGGTATTTGAGTCCTCTGAAGAAAAATTACAATGTTTAAATACAACTCACTGTGAGCAAAAGGAAGATCTGAAAGAAAAGGACAACACCAATTTGTTTTTACAAAAGCCAGGATCATTTTCAAAACTGAGCAAACTCTTAGAGGTAGCAAAAATGCCACCTGAATCTGACACTATTTCCCAGAAACCTACTGGCAGTGCAGCAAATGGGTGCACGTTATCCTATCAGAGTACCTCCCAAAACTCTCTGTGCAGTCTTCAGCCCAGTGTATCACAAAGTGGTAACGAGAAGTCTGATTCTAACCATCTTTTCAGTCCTATTCCAAGTGGGACAGGAAAGTTTTACAATTCTCCACTAATTCCAGGTGATCAGTTGTTAAAGACTCTTACTGAAAAGAGCAGACAGTGGTTCAGCCTTTTACCGAGAATACCCTGTGATGACATGTCAGTCACCCATGTAGATACACCAGCTACTACAACTTCCCTTACTCCTCAATCACATCCACCATCAAAGTCACCTTCACCTGTTCCGTCACCTCTTCTGGGCTCAACATCCACACAGAGTCCAGCAGGATTAAGTCCTTTTGCATTGCCACCGCTGCAGGTAAATAAACAATTATATGTAGTGTGAATTTGCTTTGTTTATTATGCAGAATTTCTGTTGAGCTGAATTATTTCACAAAAGTGGTATTATGTCTTAATTTCTTCTTTTTTTTTTTTTGTTTCTAAATGTTAATAGGTAGTTCCATGTTACAAATGTTTTATAATACTAGAAGTTTTTTACTATTAAAAAAAAAAAAAGATAAGATGATGTCTGATATTTTGTGTGTATATCTCAGAAATTTTATTTTGGTTTTAGGGATTGGCCATGGTATTAAATGAAAAACAGATTTCAGAAATTTGACCCTGTCCCCCTTCAAAAGCTGCTTTTCCTGAAGCAGGATCCTAATAAGAATTATTATGTTACTGTTATGTGTTTTTTTTCCTAAACTACTCAAAGTACTGAGTAAAAGCCTCCTTTATGTTTTGATTACTGCTTTGAAAATTAGCATAAATTAACATAAATAGCATAAATAAACCTTATCATAAACCAGGTTTCTGGATAATACTGAAAAATACCGGTTGTGATTGTGTTAAAAATATTTTCTGTGTAGCAGATGAAGAGTGGACTACCTATAATGGGACTTCAGTTTTGCGGATGGTCTACAGGAGTTCTTACTTCAAATGTTCCATTTTCATCTCCTTTACCTGCTATTGGATCAGGGTTGGGATTATCAGAAGGAAATGGTAACTCATTCTTGACGTCTAGCGTACCTACAAGTAAAAGTGAATCACCAGCACTACAGACTGAAAAAATAGCTTCTGCTTCCTGTACTGCAGTGGAAGTAGCCAAGCCGGTAGATTACCCAAACCCAAAACCCATACCAGAAGGTAAGTACGATTAAATGGAATTGTCTGAAGGATAATTTCTAGTGCTGCCATGCTGTTAGAGTTTATTTTTTATAATTGCCCTACAGAATTTCTCTAATCTGATTATTATCACATTAAAAACACCTGTAAGGTATATAAATACTTATATATATATATATACTTCTCTTGGTTCAGAAATGCAGTATGGGTGGTGGAGGATTACCGATCCCGAGGAACTAAAATCTTTGCATAAAGTGCTGCATCTCAGGGGAATAAGAGAAAAGGCCTTACAAAAGCAAATACAGAAACACGTGGATTATATCACTATGGCCTGCATAAAAAATAAGGATGGTATGTAATTGGTATTTATATTACATATATGGTGTTGGGGTCCCAGATAAGAAGACTTGCAGAGATCTCTCCAAGATATGTTTAGATACAGAGGCAGAGTAGCAGCCAGAAAAAAATATAAAACTCTCATTATAGTTGCCTTTTTACAAGCCTTGTTCTGGAAAGTTCCATTGTTGGAGAAATCCCATTTAATATAAATTCCTCTAGTGGCCTAAGTGCTGGTAATCATTTCAAGCTTTTTTTTGGTCTCTGTAACAATATACCTCAGCCTTCCCTTACCCTTGTCTTTAAATTGCAAGCTTGACAACATACTGAAATTGGTTGTCATGTTGGATATTTTAAGTCATGAACTTTTATAACAGTTCTTCAACATTTAATTGGACTGACAGGTAAATCAGTTTGAATTTACTCAGGGGGATTTATGATAATAATTTAATAAAATATGATTCTCAAATGCAGTTGCAATTATTGATATCAATGAAAATGAAGATAACCAGGTAACTCGAGATGTTGTGGAAAACTGGTCAGTAGAAGAACAAGCAATGGAGATGGATCTGGCTATTCTTCAGCAGGTGGAAGATCTAGAGAGGAGAGTTGCATCAGCTAGTTTGCAAGTTAAGGTAAAATCAACTTTTAGTAAAATGTCTCTTTAAAATAACATTACTGAAGTGGCAAGAGTTTAAAGTAGGTAGTAGCAATCCTTTTATTGTTGGTAAGTGCCTTCTCATTCATGTGTAATTGCAAGTAAAATCCGCTGCAGCAGTGTCATGGATATTTGCGTTTCAGACATTTCATTGCAGTTAAATCTTCAGCTGAAGAAGATGGGTCAGTACTCTCTTCTGAGACTACTGAACAGATAGACCTATTGTGATGTTTTGACTAGTAGAACAGGATGTTTGGATGGAGATAAGAATGCAGACTGTTGCAGGAAAGTCCCTTCAGGAAGTCTGGTAATGCTTGTATGTTTTTGATTCATTATTTTAGTTCTCTGAAGATTTTGGAAAGTTTCTCTGCAGATGGATTACAAGTAACCAAGATACATTGGAAACAACTCTTCAGTTATTTAGTCTGAATATGTAAAACAGTTCCTCTATTCACACAAAGTTAATAGCAACCAATAAATGCACAAACCTTTCTGTTAACATAGGGCTGGCTGTGTCCTGAACCTGCATCAGAAAGAGAAGACTTGGTATATCATGAACATAAGTCAGTTACTAAATTGCACAAGAAGCACGATGGGGATTGTGCTGGAGGCGGAGAAGGCAGTACCAGCTCTCTAGAGCGGAAGAGTGACAACCCTCTAGATATAGCTGTAACCAGGCTTGCTGACTTGGAGCGGAACATTGAGCGAAGGTATCTGAAGAGCCCCTTAAGTACCACCATTCAGATCAAACTGGATAATGTGGGCACAGTTACTGTCCCTGCTCCTGCACCATCCATTAGTGGTGATGGTGACGGGTAGGTTTTTGAGATTAACTTGAAAAATTATTGTGCTTCTTTGCTAATTGGAGCCTATTTTCTATTGCCTGTTATCTTTGTACTTTCTTGTATGTCTGTGATCCGTATGGATCATGCTATTCTGCATGGTGCTTTGTAAAGATATTTTTTGTTACGTTTGTTGGTAATCTTGCGAAGTTATCTTACATTTAACTGGTTGTGATTAAGCTTTGAGGCACGTAGCCACAGTCTGTGCACTACATCAAATTTAGTTGCTCAAGCCTTATACTTATTGGCTGTGTATGTTTTGTCATTGCTTGGCTTTCAGTGTGATGATTGTTCCACGTTTAAACATCAGCAAACACAGATGTGACCAACCTAATTTCTCTATATTTCAATGCAGAGCTGAAGAGGATATTGCTCCAGGGCTAAGGGTATGGAGAAGGGCATTGTCTGAAGCGCGCAGTGCTGCACAAGTAGCTCTGTGCATTCAGCAGTTACAGAAATCAATAGCATGGGAAAAATCTATTATGAAAGTCGTAAGTGTTTTTCATTTAAAAAAAATGCTGTAACTGAACTAATTTTGCTGTATCATGCTTTCCCATCTTAGGTATTTCAAGATACCGTGATTAATAATGTATTTCATATTGCAGTCTGTAAAACTTAATACAGTTAAACTGTACATTGTGCACATGTGAATATAAATATTCCAGAAAGGATTTTCTTCTTCTTTCCAAACTAATAACATTAAATTCTTAAGATGAAAAGCTTTTGTAATAGTTTGTTACATGTAAGATAGTAATTATTCCATGTAATTAACATTTAGGTAAAAAGAATCATTTGTGGCTTCATCTCATGGAAGATAATCTATCCGATGAAATATTTCCAGTCTCATCCATGGCATAAGCTTTATGGTGGTTCAGAATCACATATCCCAATTAAGGACTTCATTTTTCAGGAAGTTGAGATGCTCCAAATGTGTGGCTGCTTTGCATGTACACTTTAACAACTGGACATAAAAATTGGGCAAGTGTGTGAGCAAACAGCCTGGGATACCTGTTTCCTTGTACGCATGGCCATTTAACAAGTAGATCTGTGTTAATCGCATATATAGAGAGGGCATGCAAAATGCATGTATCAAAATTTGCATGGATCTTTGAACCTCAAATTTCTGAAAGCAAAAATGTAGTATTACTACAGCAAAGGTGATAGGAAGAATTTTCATAATTAAAATCAATTGCTGTTGAAATTGTTGTGTAAAGGTATTTCTCCAGTTATTGCACTGTTGTTGAAACTGAGCTTTATTTGCTATATAAACTCCGTCCCTGGAAGCGTTTAAGGCCAGGTTGGTTGGGGCTTTGAGCAATCTGGTATAGAGGAAGGTGTCTGTGTCTAGGAGGGTTGGAATTAGATGATCTTTAAGGTTGATATTAAGATGATCTAGAACCATAGAATGGTTCTATGATAAAGAACCAGCTTTGTGATATAATTAAGTATGGCCAGTGCTACACAGTGGGTACTGGTAAGAGTGATTCTTTCAACATTGTTCTTTACCCTAATTTTTAAAATTTCTCCAAGTTCTATATTTTTTTAAATTTCTGCAAGTTCTATACTGATGTGAATTACATCTGGACAATTAAAGGATGATTTAAGTAAAATTATCGTGTAGGGGTGTCTCTTCAATTTTATGTATTTTTAGCTTTAAGGATGTATCTTTAGAACAAAGTTTATCAATTTAAGAGCAGGTGAAAGGCAGTTGAATGCTTCATGCTGTAGTAATTTATTAACCAGAAAAAATGTATAATATCATTCTCAGTTTGACTGAAATGTTCTAGGCAATGAATCGTATAGTAAATGTAAATACTTGGTGAAAACATGGAGATCTTTAAGTTCCTGAAAAAGAAGTCCAGGTATAGAAGAGTGTCAAAACCACACGATGCTTGTAAGGAAAATGACGACACATTAGATACTTTTAGGTATTAGTGTGAATTTCAGGGAGTGCTGAGATCACGATTGGTTTGCATTACTGAGTTTGCTCATAGTGTCTTCGGATAAGATCCTTACCAATTATTAATTGGAAATACTTTTAAAATGTAAAATATAAGTTAATGCAATGCATTGAGTAACTTACGTATGCAGCATGGGCATAAATGAAGAGACTGGGAAAGTATGTGTGGGCCAAGTAATTTTGATAGGTATAAGACACCTTTACTTCCCATTGGCATAAGTTGAATATAAAAATTATTCAGAGTTTTTTATACTGGAGGACACCTAACTTACAATGAATTTTCAAATGTGTTTCCATGTAGCTTTTAGATTAGTTCCTCACACACACACATATATATATTCCTTTACAAATGTGATTATTACCAGACTCTGGGGTAAAATGAAAGGAGAATAATTTTCAGAGTGAATTTGTGTGTTAGAAGTGGAAGTGCAATTTAGGTACCATTCCTGTGTTTCAAAAATTAAAAATTCAATTGAAGCAATTTTCTCTGTTGTAGTACTGCCAAATATGTCGAAAGGGAGATAATGAGGAACTGCTGCTGCTTTGTGATGGTTGTGATAAAGGCTGTCATACTTACTGCCACAGACCCAAGATCACTACAATACCAGATGGTGACTGGTTTTGTCCTGCCTGCATAGCAAAGGTAACGCTAACCATAAAGGTGAAGTGACATGTAGCACCCTTTTTATAGATGCTAGAGTTTGTATGTCTACCAATGCTTTTTTCAACAAAAATAATTATATGTTTTGTATTGGGATGCAACTAATATGAGACATAGTTTTATTTAACTAGGATTTCAATGGCAACAAAAGTTGCTACAGTTTGTCTTAGATTTTAGATTTTGATGCAAGTACGCAGAATCTTCCCGCCGATTCAATGCCAGCTTTTTTTCTTTTGTAATACTTTTCGGCATTTGTCTTTAAAGCTTCATTGTGAAGAGTTGACAGACCAATGTCTTTGATTGTATTTGAAAAGACCAACCATAGAAAAAACGCCTAGTAAATCAGCTTCTTTTTACAGCAAAGAATAGTTTTTACTTTTTTGATACACCACAGTGCATTTGAGAGAGAGGCTGTGTATGTTTCATGTGTGTGTTCTTTTCCTCTAATAAAAATAGACTAAATAGAACTTTAAGATAGTTAATGACTGAATGACTGAGTTAGCAGTCAGGTAAATATCCAGTCTTTCACATCTGTATGTAGTCCTGAAATTAAATGCAGTTTTTGCTAAATTTGTTCGTTCTTATGTTTCTGCCATGACCTGTGAATACTGTAACTGAAGAAAGAGCTTTTCACTATAGTATTCAATTTTCTGTGTTCTCCAAGTATTGTCAATGTGGCCCTTTTTTTTATGCATCTTTCACTAAGGAAGACAAATTGTTTTTGAAATAATTACGTGCAACCCAAGTAATGAAAACAGCTCATGGTTGATTGTATAGTAGTTAGTAAGAGCTGGACTCATTCTGTAGCTTTTCCCTGTAGTTCTCATGGGATCATATTGCAATTTACCTTGTTATAAGGATATAAATTATCCTATCATGCTATGGGATGGAACACATGGGATTTTTTTCCTTAAAATAATTACCATTTTTAGTATGACAGAGTAACTTTTTTCTCTTTTTTTTTTTTTTTCTGTCACAAATTTGGATGAAAGTTGGAGATTTAAAGGTATAAGATGTCTAAAGTGAATTTTCAGGAGAACTTAAAAGTATATTGAATATTGATTCAAAATTCTGCAAAACACTGAAACAGTTTTGCATGAGATTAGATATAAACTGTGCTGTTCTAATTGAATTCAATTTGTTTTTTTTTTTCCTTCTTGTCTAAAATGAGGCGGCCATTAACTACCTTCCATTTCCACCTATTAGGAGTTAATAGAGAATATTTCCAAGTCAGGCTTTAGATATTCACAATTGATTTGTTCTCATTGCCTTACATTTCATTTTTATCCAAATGGCTGAAAATAAGAATTCCTCTTCAATTTCTATATAAACAGACATGCTTGACTGTTCTACTGTCCTTGGACCAAGAACATAGACGTGATACAGAATGGCATTAATTGAGTGCTGTTATTTACAAAGCTTTCTAGTGTTCTCTAATAAGGAAAAGTAATTCTACACACAACATATATTTTCCATGTTACAGATCAGATGACAAATTAATTACAAACTGACCACATTTTTTGCCTTGCCAGTTACAATCAATGCCAAAAATGTACCCTTTCTTAGTTTCACCTCGTGGTCTGTAAATATTTTAATATTTGATTGAATAATAATCCTTATTTCAACTTGTTTATACCATTCTTTTATTTTCGTACTCGTTTTAGGTTCTCCTGTAGTTATCTTACAGTCAAGCTAATTACATTTTTCATATCTAGCTTTTAATCTTTAAATCAATTGATACCTCCACTCCAATGACTTCTTTCAAAGCTCTTTTTGCATATCCTAAAAATAATGTGGTTACTTGAAAATGAATGTAGAATTTCAGCTATGGTTGTATCAGTCTTTTAAGAATAGATGAATACTTTTCCTAAAACTCGGTCAGCCTGGTTTGTTAGGAGGTATTGTCTTACCAGTCTTTTACACTGTCACAATTTGGGTACAAAGGTTATTGTAATTTCTTGGCTATTGCTTATTCCTGCTTTTTTTTTTTTCTGTTAAAGGCAAGTGGTCAAACTCTAAAAATAAAAAAACTTCAAATGAAAGGGAAAAAAACTAATGAGCAAAAGAAAGGCAGGAAATTAGCAGGAGATACAGAGGATGAAGACTCTGCAACTACAAGCACCTCCTTAAAAAGAGGAAAAACAGATCCTAAAAAAAGGAAAATTGATGAAAATGTTTCTGTAAGCCAACTAAAGCAAGAAAACTTCACTGCTATTAAGAAACCTAAAAGAGATGATTCCAAGGATCTGGCTATATGCAGGTATGATCTGCTTATTTATAAAGTTACAAATTCTAAAGTATGTGTTGTTGAAGCCAATAGCGTCTTGTTACGCTTATCTGTGTTTTGGGGAACAAGAACCCTATTCTGTCATGCATCTCCACCCATGTTGTGATGATTTGACTGTAGATGTAAAGGATTTTGCATGCTTGCTGGAGTAATTGCAGTGTTTGGCAATGACGCCCAAGAGGAAGGTACTTAATGGTAGAGTGTGGTCTATGAAATTTACTCTTCCATGCCCTTCCAAGAGCAGGAAGAACCTGAGAGCTGTGGTACTGACAGCTTTCTTAATTGTACTGAAGATGATTATCCACCATGTCTGAAAAGCATTGTTGCATTTTACAGGGGATGAGATAGTAATAGAAAAGCATCTTTTTTCAGTGTTTCTGGTCAGTATAAAGTGATGTAGTTTAGCCTCTGTGGTTTTGGAAAGCTAGTATTAGAATCTGTTTAGTTAAGTTGCAAATCATTTATTGAGGTTCAGACTATTGCAGTTGCACAGATAATTGCTCTTGCGTCAGTTTCTTGGAGAGAATTAAATGCTACCCTGAATAGACAGTTATCTGTCAGACTGTTTTGTGCCTTACAGAGGGCACAGAATATAAGTGTTTTCCTTTTGTAGAGTGAACCTATTCACAGTATATGATGACTTTATGGAACAGTGAACAACCTTTGTGAATATGTGAACAGTTTAAAAATACTGATTTAAATCCATATTTTATTCAGCATGATTCTCTCAGAATTGGAAACTCATGAAGATGCCTGGCCTTTCTTACTTCCTGTAAACTTGAAACTTGTTCCTGGTTATAAGAAAGTTATTAAAAAACCTATGGACTTTTCCACCATTAGAGACAAGCTAACTAGTGGACAGTAAGTAAAAGTATTTTAAATTTTACTTTACATTTTAAGAAAACGTTTAAATATTCAGCAAAACTTTAAAAAGGCTATGCCAACTTGAAATACGGTACATAAAAAAAAAAAAAAGTCAACTATTTTTATGTGCCTTCTCTGGCATCTCTCTACTTTCAAAAATTCATAACTCTTAAGGTCTGTCTTTGCTGTATCTAAGCTGAAATAACATGTCAAGTGGGAGGATCTGTGGAACTGACTGCACACTAAAAGAAAAGAATTGCTACGTTAAATGCACAAAATCAGTCAACAGGAATAACTTTTCTAATTGTGTGGGATTTAAGCTAATGCAGTCCCTTTAAATAATGCTGTAATGTGTTGGAGTGAATTGGTACCACTGTTGTGGAGTAACATTCCAGTAATGGCAGTTGATCGTTTTCTAGTTCTAGAATTAGACTGCACAACTTCTTACAAAGATGATGATGCTACCCTTACACTTTTTATATCCCCATTCTCCTTCCTTTCTTATTACATCCCAGTGCTCTTATGACTCCCCAACACCAAGGAAAACTTTGTCATCCATAAAGAAAACGATGAACCCTTTTCAGCATCTGTCAGCACCATGCAAAGCAAGTTTCCTAGAATGACACAAAGGGTTTTTTTAACCTCTTGAGATTTTTCCTCCCTTATGCCTGAGAACATAATAAATTCCACATGCCTATTGGCAGACTTGAGACCTCTACTGTATTTCATTTTAACAATTGCTCTGAATACTGGAATGCTATTTGGACCGTGTGTGTTCAGGATAAGAAAAAAAAAAAAGACAATGTTACGGGATTAATCCAGACAGCCTAATCAGTCAGTATACCTGAATGTTCCTGTTTTAGGTAAATGCAGCTGTACTCAACACTTCCTTTGAAAGGGCTTAAACCCAAGAAAAAGATGAATAAGTGGAAAATACCCATAGTATTTTAACTAGAAAACTGTTAAAGGGAAGATGGAAGCTAATTTTAAGAAAATTTGTTTTCCAATATAGTCTTGAAATTCTACCTTACAATTTTTTTTAGTACAGTAGCAAAAACAACAGTGAAAGAGAATTTGCTTACAATGATGTTCAGTTTCCTGAAAATATTTAAACTTGAATTAAAAAAATTAAAGGTATAATTCATTAATTTCTCATTCTGTGACTGATTATAAATTCACTGATGTTAAGAATTCTTTTTCATGTAGTTGAAGTATTTTTCTCCTTTGGCTGTCACTGTTCCAGAAATCATTTACCTTTTTCTTCTTTCAGGTACCCTAATCTTGAGGCATTTTCGCTAGATGTCAGGCTTGTCTTTGACAACTGTGAAACCTTTAATGAAGACGATTCTGACATAGGCAGGGCTGGCCACAACATGAGGAAATATTTTGAAAAAAAATGGACAGAGATTTTCAAATTGAGCTGAAGTTACCAGAACTCATTTTTCTCCTTTAAATGAGGACTGATAAGACCAGCAATGTGAACTGCAGTTACACGAAAGTGCAAGGCACATGCATAACTAATGACTGTTCTCTTTCCTTAAAAATATCACAGAAGAGTGATACTAGTTCTAAAGGCTTCACTCCTACAGCAACCATGGCCCCTTGGTTATTGGTTTGTATGTTTTAACAAACTAATTTAGGTAGAACAGGGAAGCACACCCAAAGAATTTCAAAGAAAGGGGTGTTATAGTGCAATAGCAATTTAAAATATATCAAAACGCACTGAATATTCAACCACCAGAGCTCTACTTGGGGAAATGGTTCTTTTTCCCTTTCAATAAATATCTATTTTTCATTTTTTTACTTTGTAGTTTATTTTTTAGTGAATGTATTTAATTTTATGAATTATTTATGATTATACAACATCCAGAATCTTCGTTTTCTGTGAAAAGGAAGAATTAGAAAATTGCTTTAAATCTTGAAAATACAACAAGGAATGTTTTAAAATATAAAACAAAGCCAAGTGAAACTGTTTACACTGATGTGCTGTAAAAGCACTAAAAATTAAACTTTACTGTAGAGTTACAAGTACATTTATATATATGTTGCTGCATCACTTGTGTAGTTAAATTGTATTTCAAGACAGTGAAGAAAAAATTGAGACTTGTATATACTGTTCATTATTGTTTATATTAAGTCTTGTTTTAAATATGTATGATGTGTACATATTGTTTGCAGACATTATTGTTTATGCCTTAGGAGGACAGTAGCATTTTATTTTAGTCTTAAGATAATTACAACTATATGGCTTGTACAGTAATTATCCTCTACCAACACTGTGGAGTCTCCTTAATCTTGGTAGTGCCTGCCTTCAAAACAGGGTGTAGGGGATATTAGTTTTCCATTTTTCTATTTTGTTACATAATTTCAAGCCACCACAGCCTCAATTCCAAGTATAATCATTTGTATTCATGTGGAATAAAATTGTGATGATTTCCTACACACACAGTATTTTTTTCATAGAAACATTCCCCTCCATTTGCCTTGCCCCATAAATAACAAAAAAGACATTCGTAACCACTGTGTTTTACCTACTGTGTGTTGTGGTGGCCTGTTGGGGCAGATAGAATTTCTTTTTTTGTACTAATGTAAGAGTACTTGAACTTTTATTTAAAAGAAATGTTGTGGAAAGGTAGCATTCCTTTTCTTTTTTCATTTTTTCCCTTTTTTTAGGAGTGTTATTTTACACTAGTATGTGTGGCACGGATACAATAAATGACTGTTTTGCAAACCAGATTTTCTTGGCGATTTTAATATTTCAAATCCTGCGTATACAGGAATGTTTTTAATAATCTGTTGGGAGTCTTGCATTTAACAGTAAGTTTGTTTGATGCATCTAATTATCCTGGCCTTTTAATGGTAACTTGAAGCAATTGCCAGGCAGTGTAGCAATTCTACCACCTACTTGAATGAGCATAGAAGACGTGGCCTTTAAGTGTAACCAGTTGGCATCCTAGCGTTTGACCTCTTTCTGCCAGTCTTGATTATCACGTGCATTCATGCTCTAACAACAGTAATGTAAATACGTACCACATGTAATGTTTCTTAAAAGCAGTGATGATTATGTGGTTGGGTTTTTTTTGGTCTGTAGAAGGGCATGAGTCATAATCATTGTTCTGACTAAAGAAAGTAGAATTGTAGATGAGTGCTGTGGAGCCCCAATGCCTAAAGCTCCCTTGACAAGTAATTTTTTTACATTTTAAATTAGGCCTGCCAAGTTTGAGCTTTAGTCTTGTTTTTTTTATACTCCTCTGCCATTTTGTTTTCTCCCTCTGCTGAGAGAGTATGTTTTTTAATAAAATTTTTGTTTGTTTCTGTTGCCCTCTCCAAACATCTTGTTGAATGTTATTTTTCTTTTCTAAAGTCTTGTTAGAAGATCCAGTCTTACATAAAATAATAAAAAAAAATCACATCTGGATATTAAAGCAGCCTTGCATTCTAACACTGTCTCCACCACTGACTGCTTCATGGTTTTCCTCTTCATCACATTTTGGAAGATTTCAATTAAAAGTTCTGCTGATACGTTTCAGAGATACAAAGAGTAATCTGCATTTAGAACATATAACAGTAGGCTTGTAAGAGTGTTATAAGTATGCTTAGATTATTGGCAAAAGCGTTTATTCGATGCAAAACAATTGTTCTTATTTTATCAGATTCTGTACTGGTTAATGTTTTATCCCCCCTAGTAAATCTCATAGTTTTCTGGAAAGTTAATATTTTACACTACATACATTACAGCCACATTACGTACATTTTGCATTTTTCAGCTTGTATCCTGATTCAACTGTACAGCTAGGACAGTTAAGGAGCTTGCAGCTATGATAAGAGAGGTGAAGCTTGTCTCACTAACTTTACATTACCAAAGTACTGCTTTCCTCACTATCAGCCAGTATTTTCATTCCAATTTCAATAAAATTAAATTTACAGAATTATATTTGAAAAGTGAGCCTGAATCATAAATGTGCCATCAACTATCTTCTTAGATAAGATCAGGGTTTTAACTAATGGAAAAAATGTGCTTAATTTTTCTTACTTGCTAACCTTCTCTCCTGTTAATGTTCCTATCCATCTGTTTTTGTAGAGGAGAAGTCCAGTGTGCTCTCTTCTTTTCTGAATGATGTAGGCTGATCTAAATTTGGAGAATTTCTTGACAAACTTTTGAACTCATTATTTTAAAATACCATTAATAGAGAAGGTCAGTGAAGAGTTCTCTGGCTGTCACTTTGGATTCTATTTTGTCTCTTGGCATCTCTTTGACAACAAATTGGATGGCACAGAAGCAGGTGAAAATTAAAAGTTATAGTTGTAAACAAAATATGTATATTTAAAAAGAAATCTATTGCTTTTTCTTAATGCTTTTTATATGACTTCTTTATTTCCTAATAACAGTTCATTAACTGAGCAACTCTACCCTATGAATGGGCACTGATGTCTGAGGATCCATCATGAACATACTGAACTGGTGGTCATGGGGACCTTGTTCATTAAGTTTGCATCATATTATCCCTAGATGTTCTAGGCCTAACACAGTGTGTCTGCAAACTGAGCACTAAGGATGGAAATCGAGAACAACACAACTGTGCAGTTTGATTTTGCAACTCTTTGTAGTTCTGAGTTCAAGGTAGACCTAAAACTGCAACTTGTCTTTTTTATATATGTACACTTAGAAAAAGGAGCATCTTTTATCACACAAATTCCTGTTGACTGTATTGTCCAAAATTACCATGGGTTATAGAAGCGACACTTCTGTGCATGCTGTTGATTCACAATTTGTTACTGAGTGGACAATTTCGAATTTCCCAGGTATTAATTATGGACCACTCCTTGAGTGGAAGCTGCACGAGCTGAAGGGAACGGTGGCGACGGCTCGGCGGCAGCGTGGCGCGCCGTTCCGCGCTGCTCCCGCCCGCCGCCTCGCGCTGGCGGCGCCCTCGTGGCCGCACCGCAACGATCCTTCGCCGATAAGGAAGGAGACCGCACTGTTACACGGATGGATGCACGCCACACGGATGGATGCACGCCGCCGCATCGGGAAACGAAGGCGTTTGGGAAAGCGTCGCAGGAGAAGTGGCGGGGGAAAAAACGAGAAGCGGTCAAACGCCCGCGCCGACACCGACGTTGCTTCGGCGCGGGGAGGGCGGGGGCACGCGTTGGGGGGCGCAGCGGCGCGCCCGGCCCTTGCGGCAGGCCCGAGGCCGGCGCGGGCTCCAGCGCGGCGAGCCGGGCGGCGCGGGGTGCGCGTGCGCAGCGGCACCGCCGTGAGGCGGCGGGGCGGAGGGCGCTGCCCCCCAACGCGTG
>CM021771.1:39065386-39173527 GCA_011076525.1 Nettapus auritus | reverse complement strand
CCGCCGTGAGGGGGGGGGGGGGCGGTGTCGGGAGGGTGGTGTGGGCGAGCCTTCCCGCCGGGGGGGGGGGGAAGGGGGGCCGCGGCCGGGGCTGGCGGGGCGGTGCCAGCCCCGGCGTTTCCGCCGTCCCGCGGCACCGCGGCGCCCGGCAGCGGCGGCTGGCGAGGCGGGGCCCCGCGGCGCTCCTGGCAGCGGAGTCGAGGGCCTCCCCCGAGCGCTCTCCTGGAAGCCGTCGGCAGGGCGCAAGGTGAGGCGCGGGCCTTCCCTCCGAGCGGCTCGGTGCGGCGGCGCCGGGCACGGGCCGTCGGTAGCGCCCGAAAGTGCCGCAGCTTTGTAAGCGGCAGTGGGTGGCTCGCGAGTTACGGAGGAAATGGCGGAAATGGCGGCTGCCGGGGAAGGAATCGTAGAAAGACGTAGAAAGACGTAGAAAGATATATTTGTTTGTAGCAAGCGGTTTATAAGTTTTTCGCTTGTTGACTGGCCTCTACAATGCCTAATTACTCCTTTGTGTCTAGCGTAGAGGCAACGGCTAACAACTTCTGAACAGCAAACATCTTAACGTAAATAAAAGTTCTGGAATAAGCTCTATCGCCAGTGCCCCAAACTAAATAGTTATTATGAGAGCTTGCACATTGTATTGCAAAATTGCAAATTGACTTAAATAAAAGTTCATATATGTTAATTCTGACAGATTCATAGACTCTTCGTGTTGCTGTGGATATTCTATGCTTTAAGTTGAAGATAAAAGCAATGCTTAAATGAAAAATGAGTCTCTGCAAAACATCAATATTTTTCCTGGAGAAAGTATCTTGTTTAAAGTAGTGTGTATGGTTTATGAAATAGGAGAGACTAACTTTTAACTTTTTTTTTTCAGATTTTTTTCTTTGAAAGTAGTTAAAATGGTGACATTAATTCACACTTTAGCAGATCACAGTGATGACGTCAACTGCTGTGCCTTCTCACCATCGCTCTTGGCAACTTGTTCCTTGGACAAAACAGTTCGTATTTATTCTTTAAATGACTTTACTGAGCTTTCGTACTCACCTTTGAAAGGTCATACGTATGCTGTCCACTGCTGCTGCTTCTCTCCATCGGGACACATTTTAGCTTCGTGTTCAACGGATGGTACTACCATGGTTTGGGACACTAGCAATGGTCGGGTGCTGGCAGTGCTTGGGCAGCCCAGTGGCAGTCCGGTAAGAGTGTGCCGATTTTCCCCGGAGTCCATGTATCTGGTGTCAGGTGCAGCAGATGGGAGTGCAGTTCTTTGGAATGTGCAGTCATTGAAACTCTACAGGTGAGTGCCAAATACCCTTTCACAGCCTTTTTCTCAATGACAGAAATAATATAAGTGATACTCTTTTAGTAGTATGCTGTATTGTTTACAGACTTGCAGACATTACACCTCTGATTTATGTTACAAAGAAAAGGGAATAGGATGTTGAAGACCAAAAGATTATAAATAGAAGTGCCAAGTTTTTCTTTTTTTTTTTGAAGTTGAACAATGCAAACTCAAGAAGCTTGAATTAATTATGTTATCTTTCATCTAAATCCTATCGTGTTTTGTCTTTTTAAATCCATTGATTTAACATGAAATCAGGATGCATTGCATATTGCATGCATCTGGTTTCTGAGCAGTTGATCAGCAAAATGTAGTATGTAATATACGCTCGGTCAGTGGAGCCTGACTGTGTTATGTGCCTTAAATTGTATTATACACAGTCTTTTTAATTTAAGTATTTAATGATGTGGATGGTTGAAGTCCACAAAGGTCTTAGAAGCTTGATGGTGATCCAGCAACCAAAAAGACTGGAAGGTATTACCATAACCTATATTATTTCAGGTTAAGAAGTTAATGGCAATGGAGAGGCATATTAGAGTTCAATGAGTTAAGTATTAGAATCAACATTTCCACTGGGTTTCCAGAACATAACTGTTTGAAGCAAAGCTGATGAGCATTTGTAGCAATGTTGCACAGTTAAGGGCATGAGCCTTTGGGTGATCTTCATAATTCTTCTCTTTGTCGGTAAAATCTTCAGGCCACTTATTGTAATTTATACTTAAGCAAGACATTGTTTAAGTTGTAGAGCATCAATTGATCAATATCACTCTGAAATAGAAGGGAAGTTAAGAATTTAAAAGAATTTATGAGATGTTCCAATCTGGTCTTCAGGATAAGGGAGCAGCCACTTTGTTTTATTTTAATCCTTCGTCAGGCATGTTATGCTTTTGCGGCGTCTATCTTTGCCTTCTACAGCAATTATTTAGATATGAATGGATTATTATTTTTTTTTTCAGAATGATTGTTTATTGTTTTCTGATATCCTGTAAATCTAGAAACATGTCTATAAACAAGAATTGTAATGGATTCTTGCCACCTCTGGAAGTGGAACAGTTTCTTTAATTTTGGAAACTAGTTATTGATTACATATTTTTTTTATCTTTAAGAAATATTGGGAATGTCATTCGTTATCATTCTGATATCTAAGGGTTTATCTATTTTGAGGTATTACTAGTGAATAACTTTTTTATACAGAATGCTTGTTACTGAAGGGGAAAAAATAAAAAAGTAACTTCCTTATAATTACATACTTTTAATATATGCAATGATGCATGTTTTAGACCTGCAGCCTAAATTTCCTCCTCACTGGATGAATGATGTATAGTGACAATGTAGAAACTATATTGTTGTTTTGAGCTTAAATTATTCTGATTTGGTGTTTACATTGTAAGAGAACAAAAAAGAACATGAATGTTGCTTTCCTGTTCACCTCACTTTACTTTTACAAGTTCATTTCAAAGTGCTAACATGCCAACAGTGGTCAACTTAGTTTGAATTGTATATATTTTGGGGACGTGTGTGTATATATATATATATATATACATATATATATGTGTGTGTGTGTGTATATATATATATATTCAGTTGATAAATTCCCTGAATGGTTATTCGCATTTGTAATTACAGGTACAAAAGTGCGCCTGTTCTGCTTTTTCTCTTAAAGCTGAGATCAGTATTACTTAGAAATTATCAGTGTGCTTAAAAATTACATCAAGAGTTTTAGTTAGCCATCAAATGTCACTCTGTGGTCTTCTGCTTCTTTTGCAACATTTAAGTGTGTTGATGCTAAATGGGAGCCTTTACCACGCTATGGTGTCATTTTACTAAATATATGGATGGTAATTACAAGATAACCAGTTAATCCATATTAGCTGGACTGTTGTAATTGACTCTCCAAATTGTGAAGAAAATGTCAAGTTAAATCATCTTTATGAAGGGTGTAAACAAACTCAAAGCAAGTTAATTTATGTATGTTTCTTAAAGTGTTTGCCATTTCCTGTTCAGTAGCAAGAATACTGGTATCTGATCTGAAAGTCATAAAAGCATGCACACTTGTATAGTGCTCTGTATTTTACTGTTAAATTCTCAGAGTGGCATCTGTAGCTTTTTCTGTGTGAAAGAATGAAAGTTTTAAAATCTGGGCTGAGGAAACAGAATTCTATAAATGAAAAGGGCAAGCAGTGTAGTGTATTTGCTAGTATGCTTAATGATCAAATTAAGGGAGTCAATAATTTCTTGGTTGTCCTGGGTCTGGTTAGAGAGAACCTCAGACAAGTTTATGGACTTGTCTTCTGTAGCATTAAGTTTGACACCTCTGGCAGTAAATAAAATTTCTGTCAGCAAAAGAGAATGTGTAGGTGTTCTATGAAATACCATGACAGAGTAAATAGGACTGAGATTTCTTGTGTATGACTGTTGCTTATGTCTGTGACTTTTTTCCTAGGCTTAAAGATTCAGCTATGCACACTGGGTCTGATCTAGTATGTGTTAGAAGGAGTGAGACACTTTCAATTGAATTAACATTACTGTCCGATAACCCAGAGGATGTTAGATTGACCCTGCTTCCTTCCTGAGACATTTGCTAGGAATTTTTCTATATGATTTATTTTTACAAAGTACTTTGACTTAGTTAAAGTACAGAAATAATATTTTAAATTTGCCTTCTCTTGTCTATGAGTGATTTGAATTAACCCTATATCATAAATCACAAAGTGTTCTACTCAGCTAGCTACAGCTTATCATAAGCATTAGTAGGTTTTCTGTTTTGACTTTAAAAACAGCAGAGGAATTGTGGGAGTTGTTTCCCCCCTTTTTTTACAGATGAGAGTCCATATTATGACTGTTGTATATGTATCATTGACTTGGAAAATTTATTCTACCATAGCTTTTTAAGAGTGTATTTTGCCTATCAAGTGGTACGTCCATTACAATTGTCTTTAGTTTGAAGCTCATTTTATCGCTCAACTAAAATGATTTTACCTTGGAGTGTCGTCTAATGTTTTTTCCTCCTGTAGTCAAAGATCAGGCCCTGGTTCCTGCAGCTCTCCTTATTGTGCATCTCATTGCACAGCTGGAGAGATTCTCTGTCCTCCGTTACCAAGTTCCAAAATACAGGGCTTAGAACAATTTGGTGTATTGCATCAGATTGCATTTTAGAGATCAGTTCTTCAGGGCATTACTTCTTCTAAACTCAAATACCATATACTCTTCCTTTTCAGATCTGGGAGTGTTAAAGATGGTTCTTTGGTGGCCTGTGCTTTTTCTCCGAATGGAAATTGCTTTGTCACTGGATCATCGTGGGGTGATATAACCATTTGGGATGATACAATGAGATGCCTATATAATGAAAAAGCACATGATCTTGGTGTTACCTGCTGTGATATTTCTTCACAGCCAATTTCTGGTTAGTCACTTGACTTTTCAGGGGAGGAACATGGGAAAGAAAGAGTGATTCTATTTCTCTCTAGCTCTTATTTTCATTAGTGCTTGAGATAACAAATGACATTGGGAGGAGTTGATGTTTTACAATATTCTGAGTGCTCTTAAGTAAAAGTAGTTGTGAGGCTGATGACAAGGAACATACTAGGTCAACAAAGTGATTAGCTTGCTTATGTTAGCTTTCAGTAGCTAATTATGCTTTCAAGAGTTTTCAAAAATGTTTGGGCAACTTCTGTAAGAGAAGCCTATCTATCAGGGCTGACAAAGGTGTTAGAAGATGCAGTGCTTGATTACCATTACCACTTTACTTGTTCTTAGCTTGCACCCCCAAGGTTAAAGCAATGCAAACAATTGTAAAAGTAATAAGCCGAATGCATGAGCTGTGGTGTGTGAATAGATTGTTTTCCTTCACCTGACTTGGAGGAATCTGGGGGGAAGTGAGCCTGGGATCTCATGTGTCCCACTAAGACTTAGTACTGTTCAGATGTCTTACAGCTGTTTTAGCTGACCTTGTTTTATCAGTTGTTTCATTTTTTTCCTTTATGTGCTTCACCACCATTGTGATGGGCAAGAACTTAGTTTTGTCTTCTGAGAATGAAATCTGATATTCTACTATGTACTTGGGTGTTGAGATCAAAATCATAAAGCATGGGTAGTGCATGTCTTTCTCAGGGCTGCAGTGCATAATCTGTTCATTTTTCATTCATGTCACATCTGTAGGACTTCTTGTGGGACTGAAATAATTAAAACTTAGACCTCTTTATATATGAAAACATAGATACTAAAACTTTGCTTTAAACTACCGGCTACCTCAGGGAAGGCTTTGCATTTGTGGACACAGGCTTTTAAAATTACGTGGTGACCCCAGCTTACTGCATGATTGTATGGGAATCCTGAGGAGTTGCGTGTCTATGTCCCTAGCTAATATAGTGTATAAACAAGAAGAACCTCTATTTGAAACATCCTGTAGAATTAATTGCAGTACAGGAAAGTGTCATAATCAAGCAATCAAATATTGGCAACTTGGACATTCTTGGAAATTCTGACATTTACAAGTGTATGGAAAGCTGAAAGGTTAATTTGTATAATTTTTATCTGGAAAAAGTTTTTAATACAGAGTTATAAGATCTCATAGTCAACTATTTTTGTTGGAGGTAGGGAAATTGCACAGAAGTCTCACTGTCTGACTTAGCAAGAAGTGATGTAACTTGTCTTAATAGCCTTTTAGGCATACCTTTGTGCTTTCCGTGTCCCAGGTTGGTTATTAGGACAAACTTCTTTACTGAAAGGGTTGTTAGGCATTGGAATGGGCTGCCCAGGGAAGTGGTTGAGTCACCATCCCTGGAGGTCTTTGAAAGACGTTTAGGTGTAGAGCTTAGGGATATGGTTTAGTGGAGGACTTGTTAGTGTTAGGTCAGAGGTTGGACTCGGTGATCTTGGAGGTCTCTTCCAACCTAGACGATTCTGTGATTCTATGATTTCCAGTAACTACAAAGCTGGAAAGATGAGCACTTATTTAAATTACTTATATTATACTTACATTATTTTGTTAGCATCTGATAGAGTTTTCTGATTTTCAGCCATAAACCTGGTGATGCTTGTAGGAGTTTCAAGACTGCTACTGGCAGAGGTAACGCCGTTGAAGCAATGTTATGGTGACTTGTGTCTGGCTGGTATGCCAGCTCACTGGAGTAGAAAGGCAGAAAGAATTTGGCTAAGAATAATTAAAAAAAATCATTAACAGACAGAAACAACACCTTTAGAATGGAACTTGATAATTCAGAAATGTTCATATCCATTGAATAGAGAGGGGAAAGCTATGAAACTATTGCTACTGTTGTATTTCATCTCATCATCATACTAATGCAAGTATTTCTCAACAGTGGTTAGCAAGACTGCAGTCTTGAAACAGTTTATAAAAAAATGAAACACTCAGCAGACAAAGGAACCAACACACACTCTCCAGAACATGTGAAAAAGGAAAACAGTAGTGCAGTTCTGGGCTTTATCTACCTGTTCAGGAAACAGTGTAACAGTGATACCTGTTTCTTACTTACAAATGTTTTTAGAACCTCTGCAATTATTTTTATCAACACTTCTTAAAGTATTACTGAGATGAAAGAGATTTACCAATTTGTGCATGAATGCTGGTGTAATTTACTGATACACTTTGATTTTTGTTGCTTCTGATTCCCATTAATATATTTGAATTTTATCAGATGGTGAACATGGATCCAGATACTTCCAGATGGCTTCTTGCGGTCAAGATAATAAGGTCAAAGTCTGGCTTATTTTGTTTGCAGACACCTTAGGTTTGTATTGTGGCTTTTTTTTTTTTTTCATAATCAAATGTCTTAACTCTTTAGTGACAATTTACATCTAAGATCAAATTTATACTGCTACCATGCATTCACAGCCAAACTAACCACACATTGAAAGTTTTCTTTTGATTGTTTTGCTGGAAAACAGCTAATGCATGCTGTGGTTTGTGAGATTGGGCCCTGTAGCTTTTTATTTAGTAATCTCTTTAACAATAATTGTAAAAGTAAAGGTTAAAAAAAATCCTACAATCCTCTCAACCTTAATGTCTTGGTAAATGTTTGGTTTTAGTTGGTATTTTCACCTTTGGTAACCAGTATAATTTCTACTGTGACCATTGGGCAGGTTGGTAGTTTGAAACCTCTTAATCTGCCAGGCCATAGAAAGGTTTCATTTCAGCGTTCAGTACATCTTGGCCTTTTGAGCAAGAGCTGAAGGAATGAAAATGGTGTTGACTCTTCTAAAACTGCAATGTAAATGTGTGACTGTTACGTAGAGACCAAGCATATGGGCAAAACCATCTCCAGTGGGAATTTCTTGTCATCTCTTTTATATAGAAGTCTGTAAGGATGAATGTTGTATGTACAGCTACACAATTATCTAAAATACTGTTAGACATGATAAGACTACAGAGTGAAGAGGTCAGAGAGGATAAACTTAAGTTCTCTCTGTGATCCTTTATCCCCTTCTCTGTAGGCAGTATGTCACAGAGTCAGATCTTTTGAGGCAACTTTACACTCCCAAAAGCATGTTGTTTTAATGCTTTGTCAAATATGTCCATATGTAATAATTCTTGTATTTTCAGGTGTTGAATTAAGATACAAGTGTACATTGAGTGGACATTCTGCCCCAGTTCTGTCTTGTGCGTTTTCTTCTGATGGACAGATGTTAGTTTCAGGGTAAGCTGTATCTTGTACTTGTTGAAATTTCATGTAGGTGGCTGTCCAGTCTACACTTAAATATTGTAAAACAAAGTTCAAATGTGTTGCAGATTTCAAAATATATTTCCAGTAATTATGGCATCGTTCTTTGACCTCCAGAACTAATGAGGTGTCTTTCCTATCGGTTTGCATCTTGTGGGTGATTGAGTTTGAAATCTAAGATGTTGCAAGATCTGTTCTCTGAGTATTACAATGAAATTCATTTTTTCTGTGTTTACATGGCTTTTCTTCTATGTGGATACTCTAACATCTATTAAAAAATATGAATTTACATTGCAACCTTACCCTGTCTTTGGGACACCATTTAAGGTTTTTTTCTTTTCCTTCTCACTCACGTTACTTGGGAAATTTTTAGAAACTTAAATACCTTGAAATTTTTGTCTTTGACAGATTTGATTGAAATTAGCCATTGTTAAAAAGGTATTAATTGATCCATATTCATAGTATGGCAACATAGGCCTTTTTCCCTAAAAAGTGCATGATCAAGGTATCTGTAGACCATTTTTTTCGCTGCCAGCCCTGTACAGAATAATGGTTAAGACCCAGATTAATCGTGAACCATCAGCTAGAGAGGAATATAATTATTAGTCTTTGTTAGCGGGTGATAAGGGAGTTGCCAATCTCATTGCATGGTCAGTTGCTGTTTTGTTTGAAAGATCCAGGGTGGAGGAGGTGAGGGGAAGATTCCTGATGAGTTAAAAAATGACAATATCATGCTCACCACTGAGGAGGACAAGGCAGAGGACCCAGAGATCTACAAGCCAGTCAGCCTAACTCCAGTCTCCGGGGAGGTTGTGGAGCAAATCCTGGCAGTGGCTTGGAAGCTGCTTCCAGGTGTAAATGCTTGGGAAAAGCAGCAGGAGCTGATCGAGGGCTGATCCTGACTGACCTGACCACCTTCTGCGATGAGGTGACTGGCTGCATGGCCAAGTACAGAACAGCTGTGCTGTATGCCTTGGCTTTATCAAGCCCTTCGGCGTGGTCTCCCATCAAAGTCTTACACCCAGACTGGGGAGGTGTAGGTCAGGTAAGTGGATGTTAGAATGAGTGGAAATGTTACTGGACTGTCAGGCGGAAACAGTTGTGATGATGAACAGCGCGAAGTGAAACTGGCATCTGGTTGCTAGTGGTTTTCCTCAGGGATCAAGCTGTTGAAAGAAGGAATTTTAAATAAGGTGGATGTCATCATTTATGGGTTTATGAATATGAATGACCACATGCTTTTATTCTGCACTCTATGAAGAAAAGTGCTTGATCACTTCTAAATTGTCCCACTGGCAACTTAATCTAACAAATCAAAGGATTCTTCTCTAAATTTTAATCATCTTTATTTTATGAAGATATTTTAAAGTGAAACGGGGAAGCTGATGTCTTGTGAAGGAAAAAGAAAGGACCACAACAGCAAATAAACGGAAAGCTATGCAAAGCATGGAAGACAATAGCTTGCTTTGACATTTTACTACCTTAAAAAGAATATAGAGTCTTTCTCAGTATTTGAAGATCGTTCTGAATGCTTACGGCCTTAAGTTATTTTATTTTCCATTAGATATGTGGATTATTGTTTTAGATTACATTGTCATAACTGAAATATCTATCCCATTTAGCCTTTAAGTAAATACGGCTGCTGGGGTAAATAACTGTGCAATTTGTGTTTCATTATTTTATGATTGATTGCATTGCATAACTATATTTTATGTATCACACTGCAGTACTTCCTCTAGCTTGATTTGGAAATGAAAAGGTTTCAACATTAAATAGAAGTGCTGAGGTAATAGATAGCCAGATTCTGTGCATGATGCAGACAAAGGTCTGCATTACAGATACTTCTAGCAAAGGCCTATTTGTACCTTACATGCAAACATAATTTTGTTTGTAGAGCCAGTATTGTTGGCCAGTTCACATAAACCTTGTACAAGCCCTCTGCAACAGAAATTACTATGGAAGTGCGAAATATTGTGTTTCATGTATTAATTTTTATATTATGCTGTAGGTGCAGCTAACCAGTGTCATTGTCTTAAGCTGGACATGGGTGGAAAGGGTTTAAGTAGTTTAGCTTTCCATAAATTTCTGTTATGAGCTCTGTTAAGAGCTCTGTTCTCTGTTCTTATTTTACTTGTGGAAGAGGTTTTTTTCTTTTTTTTTTTTTTTTTTTTTTTTCCCTTCTTAATTAGGCAGTTTGTTTCTGTATGGCTCTGTGCACCACTGTAATGTCGATGTGTTTTTTTTTTTAAAAGGTCTGTGGACAAGTGTGTCATAATATATGAAACTGTAAGTATAGCATAGTGTAAGATCATTCTTTGGTGTGTTGTCCTGAAATATCAGTGCTGTTTCTCCAATGTCTTATCAAGATAAAGAATATTAAAGAATAGGAATTATATAAACCCAAAATATTTACTGTGTAGTGTTTGGTTTTTTTTTGTTTGTTTTTGAGAAAAGTCTGAGGATCTTGAGAATCAATCAATCTCTCTCATTATTTATTTATATCTCTTCGAGGGTTTTATTATTTCATTTCTCTGCAGTGCTCTACAAGACAATATTATTCAGTGGACTCCATGCTTTTTTGTTCTTCATGTTGAGGTAGAAGAGGTTTGTTAATCTCAAATTTCATCCAGAGCAAGAATGACAGTACCTTTTGACCTAAAATCAGGAATAGTGATCACTGAAATCCTTTAATTAATTATATATGAAGTGCACATAAAACAGAAGCATGATAAAGAATTCAAGAAAAAAAAACATTAAATTCTAATGTCCTTTCTTAAAAATGTACTCTTCAGGTATTTTGTGTAACGCTGTTATTACATCCTTTGAAGTTCACCTGTAAGTGGTATTTACATTTAGTACTTTATCATATTGAAAATAATAATTTTGCTGAATACGAAGAAAGAACAAGCTTTAAACTTCTTCAGCTTGCTCTGCATTTTCTGTTGTACTGATATAATTTTTCAGGGAGTGTTTTTGAAGTGTGGCCTTTTTCCAGTGAACTGAACAGGGGGCTTCAGTCAGGAAAATCAAGTTACATATCTGACTTTGCTGCCATTCAGCTTTGGCAAGGTTGTATAACTTCTCTGACGGTAACTTCTATCATATTACAAGAATAATATTTCTTTTTGGAATATTTGAAAGTAGATATACAAATGAGTTAATTTTTTTTTTTTAATCTTCAAGATTTAAAATCACATTTTTTTTTTTTTGCAGAATACTGGCGATATACTTCATACTTTGTCTCAGCATACCAGGTATGAATTCAGTATGATTATTCCATTTTACTATTAATAAATAAAAGAAATTAAATCCTTTTCATGTTAATTTTCTCACATTTGTTTTTTATTTGTAGATATGTTACAACTTGTGTTTTTGCATCATGTACTGCCTTACTTGCCACAGGTTCAATGGATAAAACCGTGAACATATGGCAATTTGACAGTAAGCAACACTGTGCAGGTTAGTGTTTGGAGTATCTTTAGCATGTTCCTTAAACTTAAAGCAAAGTATTGTTGAACATCTCCTGAAGATACAAAGATCTCACTTTTACTTACACGCATTTAGTGTGTAACCTCAGAACTACGTGGCACGATATTTATTTTTTCTCTGAAATGATCTTATTAATATACAAGGTATATTCTCTCTCTTTCTCTCATATGTTAGAAGTATATTATCTTCATCCATCTTTTCTGATACTCTCCATTTCTTACTCTCTTAAATGACAGTAAGACATGGGTGTTATTCACAGAGACAGAAGGACTTTTTGGGCAAGTATAATTGACAGTGAGTTAAAGAGAAAATGTGCTAATTGCAAGCCTACTTGTCAACAAGTACAGCTTGCCAGTTGTTACAGATGAAAAAACACAATAACTAACTAATATTACAAAATAGATGAGCACCTGAAGTATGCGGGGCAAAGATACATAGATCTTTGTTCAATACACAAAAGTCTAGAGTTTGGTCTGCTTTTATAAGGAGGTATGAGACTTGGTTCCTGTGTTCGCTGATGCTTTTCAATATTTTCAGTTCAACTTCAGCAGAAATGTAAGTACATGTGAGTTCACAATCCTCTAAACTTTGAAAGTCAATGATAGAAGATAAACCTAAACCCAAGTGATTGTCCCCCATTGAAAAAATGTCTATTGAGCATCTCTTTTATCAAATGCTGGAGAATGTACAGTAGTGAGAGCACTTGGCAAATGTTCATTACTGCTGTGGTTCCTAGCACTGTTTTTTAATGGTTGTTTTGTTTTGTTTGCCATCTTTTATTTGTCCTTTACAAAGGAAATACTGTAGAAAATGAATCTGAGGTGGCTGTTCAGAACTGGTCAGAGGATGATGTTTCAGCCTGGCTTTGTGCACAGGGCTTAACAGACCTTGTTGGGCTTTTCAAACGGAATAACATTGATGGCAAAGAACTCCTGCATCTTACAAAGGAAAGTCTGACTAATGAATTAAAAATTGGTAAGAATGGGAATTCAAGTAGTTTGTAATCTTGTGAGTATGTATGAAATGATGGAGTGAAAACGAGTTACGCGTTCCATACGGGGATACGTTTTCCCTAAAATGCTTTTCTGTTTATTACCATAGCTAATAAAAAACAAAAAAAAACTAATGTAACATTATTCAAAGTACTCTGTGTTTGCTTATTCCTAGAGAAAAAAAAAGGGACATCCACCAACAATGCCATGTTAAGTGGTCTTACCTGCTTTTGTTTCTAATTTTTAGACTCTATATCAAGCTGTGGGAAAGTAATTTCAGGTTTTGTATACGCTTAATGATTCTGACTTTGGTAAATAGGGTTCTCCATAGTTTTTACAGTCAGTTGGTAAAAGTTCTATGTTTCTAATAGTATGTGGTCAACTACCTTGAATTTAACAGTGAAATTCTTCAGAGTACATTTAGCATAATAGAAGAATACAAGGTATATTTAGTTTTTACTTACTGTGGAGTTAAAGCATTAGATGTTCATGTTTAGTAAGGATTGAGCAAAGCTTTCCAAGCTGAGACACTTTGTAATTCATCAGGCATCTTTTTATTTAATATGTTGTGCTGTCACTATTGCAAAACTGTAGTTAAATCTTAGGAGGAATCACAGGGAAGTGCCATATTCTGAAATAAGAAACTTCAGTTTGGTGAACTACATGGGAACTTCCAAAATGTAAGTTCTCTATTCACTGTAGCTAGACTTAGGTGTTAATTAAATGTTGGCATTTTTTACCAAAGTGAAATCAAGTATAACAAAAGGCTGAATGAGTCGAGAAACATTTTTAAAAATACATTTTTATTTTTAGAAGTTGGAATTCTTCCTTGTAGGCAGACTGCTCCTCTCCTTTATTAATCGTTTTGTGTGTGCATGTGCGTGGTGTTGGTATGTATCTGATCACAGTATTTCTGTGCATCAACAAGCCTTGTTAAATTAGAGAAATCAGTAGAGATTCTGGGAATCTGTCATGAATTGCCACCCATGAAAGACACGTAGCTCTACATTTCTGTGTACATTTTCCTTAACATTGGAGCTTAAAATTCTGTTGTGCCAATCACCAGCTGAGGCTAATCAGATAATGCTGACTAGAGACACTGATGTGTCTTTATCTGCTCGTTCACAAATGAGTGCCTTTGAACTAATCAGTCTGAAAGAAAACAAGGCAACACAGCACAACTGTAATAGTGCTTTTAGTTGTATTTTTAGATTAGAGAGAGATGGAAAAAGCTGCATTGCAATTAAAAAAAATCTTAAACACAAGCTCAGGCATTCGTCAGTTGTCTCTTTGTAAGACATAGGACAACAATGTTGTACAGCAGGTTTAGGGTATTGTAATGGAGAGATGTAAATGACTTTTTATGACGAAAGCTAAACTGAAGGCTAAAGAAAGCCCTATATAGTTGTTCTGAAATTGTATGTCCTTACATTTAGCTTGACTGCAAGAGCACACCAGTCTTGTGAACTCAGGAAAAAAGCAATCAGTTCGTGTAATGTTAATTGTATTCAGTTTTTTAATCTGTAATTATTTTTTTTAATCCCTGCAAACATAGTCACTTTACCAATAGTGTTGTTTTGCAGCATATCAGGCATTTAGAGAGATGACTGTCATTTGTGGCTTCTAATTCATTCTTTACATTGTGCTGGCTACTTTTATTTTGCGTTAAATTTAAAACAATATTTATATCAGTCTAAATGTTTTAACCTTTTAAAGCTGTGTTGATATTCTAAAATATTTTTTCTAAAAGTAACATTAAAAGTTATTTTAGGATTTATTTTTTTTTTTGGACAAATCTTTTTCAGGGCTCTTCTGGCAAGGTGTTTTGTTGATTATGTTTTTTTATCTGGTACCTGTGGAAAGTAAATGCTTATTCTGGCATGGTACACAATCAATCTGTTTATGAAAATAAAAAATAGAACACCTACGGCTGATATTAGGTTTTATTCTTGGTGCTGCATGCTTTCATTTCATAAATCGGCACTCCAGGCTATCACTTGTAATAAAGGTGATCATACTATGCATCAGCAAAGATCCTGTTCTGCCAGGTAGCTGTGGCTTTGCAGCAGCGTTGCATTTGCATTTGTTCTACTATTTGTTTTCATTGCTCCACAGAATTGTTGCAGGCCAACAGCAGCCTGCTGTTAAGCTTGTTGTAGGGTGCCTGGGTGTCTGCGGATTTTCCCATGGGGGGGTGGGGAGGAGCTGTGTCCCCTGTGGCACAACAGCCACCAAGTGCAAGACCTGACCTCTTTGCCTGACATTGCAGTGTTTTCACTTCATGTAAATACAACTTTTCAGAGTCTCTAGGCCTGCGCAGTAAAATCCTTCAGAAAATTGAAGAACTGAGGATGAAAATGGTCTCTGTTTCTGTTGCTGTCCCTGATGAGTTCTTGTGTCCTATAACTCGGGAGCTTATGAAGGAACCTGTCATTGCAGCAGGTATGTCTGACAAATATTGAACAAAATGAATAGGGATGTAGGAACACAAAAAATTGGCCTATCTGATCAGTTGTAGAAAGATAAATTGCTCTAAGTACCTATTACAACAAAAATAGGACTGTGGTAAATGGTAAAATTGCATCACTAATATACAGGAAAAAAAATTTGTTGTGCAGTTCCCGTAGTATCAACTTTACTGATGAAGCAGTATACGTTTTTTTAATGGTCCTTTCTTTTTGTGCCTCTGCAAATTTGTATTTAAAAGCCGAATTACAAAGTCATCTTGGTAAATGCACAATGGAATTGTGCATATGGGGGGAAAAACAACAACAAAAAATTGGCTCATTACTAACTTAGCACACCAGAAGTTTGTACAGAATGAGGTTCATTTAGGTGCGTCAAGATTTCTGGAGTGAGAGTTGCAAGAAGCAGCATATGTTACGTAGTTATGAAAAGCTAATGTTTTATAGTTCTAATCTTGGGGTGGAGGAGTATCATCAAAAGACCATTACATTTTTGATGATCTGTAAACAGTAACGTCAGAGCTTTGAGATACCAGCCCAGACTTGTCAGAGTCTAATCATTCAGAACATGAAAATGTTTGCTGATTACTAGAGAAGCATTGCACTTACTAGGGCTTGAGCCTCAAAGCAGTAGCAGTAGGATAGTCTTCTGTCATTTTGAAATAAAGCTATATTGTTTTAGAGTAGGATAGATTAGCTGAAAAACACTGCCAGTGAATAACTGACAAAAATAGGCATTTTTAATCACTCAGAAATCACTGACCTTTCAAAATAAAGTGTTCACAGTGTATGTAACCCATTATAATACATTACTAATAAATATTGCCTTGCTGCCATTCAGTGTGTATTACACTGTTGTCCTGAAAAGTGGTATTCCTGTGCATTTTGGAACACAGGGCAGGCACATACTGTTCTTTTATAGTAGTTAAAAAATTAGGAATTCCAGAAGTGTTCCAGTTTGCAGCAGGAAAAACGACACTTTAGGGCAAGATGACAGGTGAAGGAAAGTATAGGATTTGGTGTTAGAAATGTCCGTATTCACTAGCTGCTTCATGGTCTTACGTTATCGAACTGAAGTTCTACTAGTATAAACACAGCTGACTTCAGAGATGTGGGCACATTTGCAGGTTCAAATTAAGTAGAGGAATTTAGCTGTTTTTGAGATTAGAAAGTAAGTGCAGTTAGTTAGGAGTTTTATTTAGTTCCGTAAGCTGAGTTAAATAAAACTTTTATGCTTCTGCTCGATGTAAAATTTAAAGAAAAATAAAAGGCAGAATTCCAGCCTGCATAGTGCTTTACCAAATTGACCAGCCCAAATAAGATTTTTCCATGATAAGTGGCTCGTATTCAGTAAAAAGGAAGGAAAGACTATGGTGTAGCCTAGTGTTAGGGAGTAAGCTCCCCACTCAGTAAGGGAGTAAGCGTGTAGCTCAAGTTATGGCTTGTTTAGGTACTGACAGGAAGAGCTGAAGGCCTGAAGCCAGACAGGTGCCCAGGGCTAAGTGGGGACCCAGCTCAGGGCTGTAGGGCTCGGGTCTGGCTGAGGGCTAACGCTTGGTGTTCACCGCTGAGCATTGCGCAGCAGCAGCAGTCCTTGGTTGGGTTAGTTATTAGATGTTACTGAGCTTTTATTTAACATTACCTATCACTTAAGCTGAAAATAAATTCTAATGCTTTCAGAATGTATTTTGGTGCTATGCAGAAGCATAGACAGAAACTGATTTCAATTTCAGACTGAACTTTTTTCTATTCACTTTCAGCTTTGTCTTTTTTTTCTAGAAAGGGTTCCTTAAATGAAAAGCATTTGTAAAAAAAGTTACTCTAGAGCTTTAGAGCCAGCTAATTGGAAATATTTAAATTGTGATTAAATCTATCAGTTTTATTATCCAAAGGACCGCAGTAATTTTAATACCATTGTGCCATTTATGCAATTTGGTAAAGCACAGCTTACTTATTTATTTTTAATTATTATTTTAAGTAATGTCACTGTTCCAATGCTTTTTATACATGAAAGGCTACAGGCACAGGGGACTTGGCTAACAGCTTTGATGATTCTTTTGACAGCCTTGTGATTAACTTCGTAAAACACTTCTAAAGCATATTTTAAGGTGTAATTAGTGATGGGAATAATTCAGCTGAAAAGTCTTGGTTTCTTCAGTTATCAAACCTCACAACTATATATGACTTGTCACTACAAAATAATGCTTATCATTCTAGAATTACTTACAGAATCATGCTGTTTTAAGCTAGGATTTTAAAAGTTGATTTAATAGGTGTATATATATAGCTGACTGCCTATAGTAAAATAAGTAAATAAATATCAACTCTGGAGACCTAGTACAAATACCTGTTGCTGGCATGCCTCTGCTGATAGTAGGTGTGAGGCAAAGCTCCATGCCAACTGATTTTACCACAGTAGCAAAACATAAGCATATAGGTAGAGCTAACTAAAAAAGCTACCTATATTTCATGTGTCCTGTGTCATCCCCACCCTGTAATTCCTGCAAGTAACTCAGTACGGCTGTATAAAGTGTTACTTTAATAAACTTAACCATATGATTGTTCTACAACTCATTTTTCCTGTTTGGACATACTGGTTCACTTCCATCACTTACTTAAATATGCAAAATATATATGGTGTAACACAGCCCCCAAGCACCTGTAATATAAACTTTTGATGATGGATTCGTTGCAGATGGCTATTCCTATGAAAAGGAGGCAATGGAAAATTGGATCAGTAATAAAAGACGATCTAGTCCCATGACAAATCTTCCTCTTCACTCTCTTATGCTTACACCAAATAGGACACTGAAAATGGCTATCAGTCGCTGGCTAGAGACTCAGCAAAAATATGGTGAAACCACTTAAGTTTTGAAGTTACTTATTAAAATGAAATTGTATGTAGCTAACAGAAATAATTGCATCAGAAACAATGGGAAATAAAGTTTAATTCTGTTTTACTCTAGCTGTCATTTCACTCTTTATGCTAAGAAAAGAGTTAAAATTACTGATTTTTTTAAGTTACTGATAATTTTACTTTGTAGTATTTCTGTTTAAGAAATCAAACATTCAGATTCACAGTTTTTCAAATGAAGTTTTCTTAAAATTTTCACTACATATATGAGGTTTTGAGTCTTCATTTTACAAAGTTAGTCTCTTCCAGAAGTTAAGAAATATCAAACTACCTAATTTGTATTTCTTTTTCTAATAAAAAAAAGTGTCATCGCTGTTCCCTATTACTGAACATGCATTTGGAAAGGCTGGGGGAGGAATCTTCCTGTAACTGTCAGTGACACAGCTATATTAGTAACTTTTATTTTGTATGGAAAAAATACAGTAGCTGTGCAAAAATAGAACTACAGGACAAGAATAATATAAGACTTGTACAAAATGCCAAAGAAACAGTGAGCAATAAATAAGCTAAAGCATAATAATGTGAACGTAGAAAAGAATTTGTAAAAATGCATACGGGTGTTTACAATGTACATACAACACTGTACACAAACAAGACCTGAAAGTGACTACCTCAGGTTGACCACTCCAACCAAAGAACAATCATCGGAATGTCACTGCAGCTGTTTATTTTCAGAACTGTGCCAATATAAAACCTTATTTCCTCTGAAAAAATCTTCACGACTTCATCCAATTGAGCAACTGCACATACACTTTTCCTTCAACTTTCATCTTCATTCCATCCATTTCTTGAGTTTCCTATCACTACACTTACTCAACCTGTTATTGTTGTACCTCTTTACCTGACTAAATAAACAATATATAATTTTGCTGTATTTATGTAAAATAGCACCCAGAGGTGATTAAGTAAACTATATAAAGTGCGGTTATTGTTAACATGCCATAATATTGCGTTACTCAGTGCAATAACCAATATGGTCAAAGCCTTTCCATACACATGCAGATGTCACTGTTTAGTTTACTTGATTGCTTCTTGTTACTAAAAATAGCTATATTTACATGTCAAAACATGGCTGCTTTAAGCTTACTCATACACAAATTATTTATGCTTCCTAAATGTACATCATGCAACCCGAATTAGAGCCCACTAGAAAAGTGATAAAATACTATCTTTGATTTAAAAACCCCATACATATACAGATCTGAATGGTATGCAGCAGATATTTTCGTAACACTGTTCTGAGACGTACTTAAGCATTATAGAGGCACGATTATGATGTAAGTGATGAGATGTAATACAACTAAAAGCCAAGATTAAAGCCCTATGTAAAAGTAAGTTTGTATGTTCAGGGTAAAGTGTAATGAAAATAATTTCTTTGCTTGAGGTCCTAGTTTGGATGACTGATGATCCTAGGTGATGCTTCCTACAGAAATTTGCTATTCCAGTTACTATGACCGTTCTGTGATGGTATGAACAGCTTAAAGTGGTTGTATCCATGATATACTGGCCAACTTGGACTATGTACTCAAACTCGAAAATGGCCAGCCATTCACTATTTTGTATCGACATAATACCCTATGATGTTATGAGCAAAGTTTTATGACTACATAATATACAACATAATATTTACACATTTGATTCAATGAATGATCGCTTTGGTTTTGTAGAAGTGATGTGACTTAGATGGCCTTCCTTATTGATGTGAGAGTGTTGGTGTGCTAGAGCATCTGGGTATAAATGTAAAACTTGCCTAGATGGTCTGTTGTCTTGACAGGAGGCAGATGTTTGGCACTTAATCTCCTCCTGTTCTTTAGCTTGCATACCATTCTGGTTGCCATCTCCTGGGGCAATAACAGTAGAAGTTTTAGTTTGATAGTGTTTGACTGAGAACTGGTCAAAATTTGAGGACTGAATGCTCCCAGATGCAGCATTTGTTGATAATCCATCTGATGCTTGAGAGTGCCATAGGCGACTGGATTGATTATTCTGTTGCTGAAACCGTGCAGTCTTATCCATAATGCCCATAAATGGAGTATTGCGAGGTCTGTATTCAGCGGCAGTACCCTGAACTTGATTAACTTTATTCTCCTTGATTCGAACATCTGGCCCTATCCCCTTAATACTATCTGAAAAACTGCTAGCTGAAGTTAAGCTGCTGGTTGAGCTGGCAAGAAGCATACTGCTGGATGGAGAATAAGAAGAGATACCACTGGTGACAGGACTTTGCTGTCTTGCTTCACTGAAAGTCATAGTAGGGCCTGTTGACATGTCAGTGGTTTTAGATTTACTTGCAGAAGAATGAGGAGAGAAATTCTCATTATGCTGTGAATGGGAACACTGGCTGGACATAAACTTCTCATTGTACAGCTCAGAACTAGGACCTGTGGAAATACTTCCAGATGATAATGTGTTTGTTCCATCCAAATGCTGAAGTTTAGAGTGGCGGACTGGCAAAGGACTTTGGGAAAGATGCTGAAAGTTTGATTGCGTTGTCTTTGTACTACATTGACTACTTCCCATTTTTGATCCAGGCTGGATGGAGCTCAGGTGCTGATTAGTTTTTACAATCTGTGCTTGTTTTGTTGGCTGCACGATCAAGCCTGGCTCTCTCAAATATTTATTGCCTGTTCTGCCTTGAGGGGACACAGGTCTAGCTTTCTGCTGAACACTGTCTTGAAGGGTTCTGGTATATGATGAAGTAGCTAAGGAACGTTGCAGCCTTTGTGAAGATGAAACAGATTCATCAGGGTGTGGCAGTTCTTCCTCCCTTTCTTGAGGACCAAAGTTATTTGCACCTTGTATAACCTCCTCCCCCTCATTATCGGAGTTGTTAGTTTGCTGTACTGACTGTGGAGACTGGTTCTTCTGTTGCTGTGTTCTCTGGAACTGCTTGCATTCCTCTTCTACTCGAGCCAAGAGACGTTTAATTTCTTGATTGCTAGGACACAGTTTTGTGGCTTCACGTAAATCAGCAAGAGCAGCAAGTAGCTTTCTATATTAAAGCAAACAAACAAACACAAGATTTTTTAGTAGAAGCCTGGGATGAATTTGAGTCTCAGCATTGCCTACTACTTATCCACCTCCACCACTTACAAAGTGATGTTCTGATTTATCAACTCCTGCTAGATGCGGTGACAAGTTAAAAATTGGATGTTTTCAACCCAGGAAGTTCTACAGTAGAAGCACAGATCCAAACCTAAACCCTTCCCCTTGAATCCCAACAGTCTTCAGAAAAGTGAATCAAAGAGGCACACCTCTCCCTAGGCTTTGCTATTTTTTTTTTTTTTTACTTTGGTATTCTTCCAATTTTAAAAGATGGTTTCTCCTCTCTCCTGGTGTTGTTTTTTTGTTTGTTTGTTTGTTTGTTTTTTTTTATCTTGAACTGCTAATGATTCAACATATCCTGTCCTATAAGAACACCTGGTTATTCTTGGTGATAAATAATGCAGTGCTGGAGTTCGGTGGTAGACTATTGACAACACTCTGCTGAGTAAGGTGGAGTAGCAGTCCTAGCCACTCTTACATTTAATATAGCTCACATCATTATCAGTTTGTTACTTTCTACTTCCTTGACTGTCTAATAATTACCTTAATAAGTATTCAGTATTGCTTTTTGGGCTTGGTCAGTTTTAGTCGATACAGAGATGTAATACAGACGGAAAATGCAAAAAGAAAATAACTTTTCTTTGTAAATTCCAACCAGAACTAGTAGAGAACACAGCTATTGAAAGTGTTACAATGTTAAAAAAAATCTGAGTGGATAGAATAACAGAATCAAACAGTACCGGCTGTTCCTCTTGGCTCTAGCTCTAGCATAATAAGCTTCGTAAGACTTGGGTTTCAGGTCCAATGCTTTGGTAGCAAACTCTTCAGCCATACCAAAGTCCTAAGAATTTAAACACATGTAAGCCTTATACACTGGCAATCAAAGAAGGCTGCATGCTCTTCATTCATGGTACTATTTCAAAAGTGCAGATCAGTATAGAAAGTCACCTTTATCAGTTAAGAAGAACAGACATTTTCATAAAGACCAAGAACAGACCTCATCTTGGTAACCTCTTTCTTCTCTTATGTCCAAGTGAAACTGACTCCAAGGTAGCTAAAAAGCAGTGTTAATATAGATAAAATACAGTTATTTTCAACCCACAGATGTTAAAATGCTAGAAGAGACTGCATGTTTAACAGGGTAAGCGAGCATCTCAGATAAAAAGGCTCTAAACTGTCTTTTTAAAAATGACTAGTTAAAAACCTAGGAATATAGAAAAAAAAAAAAAAAAGGAAAATATGTTGTACTAGTCCAGGTTTGTTTGATAAGGTATCTGACAGTTTTAGAGAAGAACTGTACTAGATCTAATATATTTGGTCTTAATAAGAACAACATATAATAGTTCAGCTAAATTCATGGTTAAGCCAAAGGCTGGAATTAACAAAGCAGGATTGAATATGGGACAAAGATAGCCAAGGAAAAGATGAAAGCAGAAGCAGTCTAATTTTAATAATACCCATGCACAGCACACGGACTTCTTGATAGCAAATGATACTGAGCATGACGGTGCAGGAAACTGGAAAAGATTATCATGGAAAAAATAATAAAAATCTCACATCCTGAGGTATCAACGAGCAGGTTGCCCAGAGAAGCTGTGGGTGCCCCATCCCTGGAGGTGTTCAGGCCAGGCTGGATGGGGCCTCGGCCAACCTGATCTAGGAAGTGGCGTCCCTGCCTATGGCAGGGGATTGGAGTTAGATTATCTTTAAGGTCCCTTCCAACCCAACCATGGTATGCTGGTGTCATGCAAGAGTAACATGATGAACTTAAGCTTTAGATGCAAGATGATGCACTGTAGCATTAGCAAAACTTAAGAGTTTATAATTTGAATACAATGAGACCCTCATTCCTTCCTTCCCTCCCTCCCTCTTGTTGGTCACAGAGTCACTTTCAAGTACTGGTTTTACGAAACAGAATACAGTCTGATCTAGGAAGGCATCAGGAGAGGCAGGGCATCACAAGATGGTAGCTGTACCAGAAAAGGCAAAGTGTAGTACTGCTGTGCAAGGCAGCAGCAGAACTGCCTATGTGAACTCCTGGACAACGGTGTTTATATGTTCTTCAAATTGAAACAGATGCCAAGAACAACTTAAATGACATGGGAAATAAGTTAATGTTTCAAAAGAAGGCCTAGTGGAAAGTGTATTTGGAAAATTACAACTTTTTGCTCTGATGGTCATTCAGGTTCTTACCAGCCATCTGATACACTGATGAAGGTGGAAAAGAAACAGCCAGCACATAGAATAATGCTAACAGTAATAGGTTTTGCTGTTTGATAACAAAGGGTGGTAGCCGTGGCAGCATTTTCCATTTAGTTTTTTAAAAGTACCAAAACCAAGTCTTTTAAAAGTACTAAAAACATCTAGCAATTTGTTATTCCAAAATAACTGATTACATAAGAACAGCTGTGATAGTTCCCACATGGCAACATGCATTCATCTTACGAACTGTCCTCATCTGTTGACACAACAAAGCCCCAAATCATGATACAGTGAAAAGAATTCTAAAATAGCAAATATACATGTACAGTGCTTGGACAACATACCAATGTTTAGTAAAAGAGAAATCCTAATATTTTGGCCACGTCCAAATCGTTCCCTTGACGATAATGCTTCGAAAGATTCTGCACACCCTCCCCCCTTTTCTGCCCTTTCAGCACATCAGGATAACCAAAAACCAACCACAGGAGCACAGTAGCATCAACATGTAACACAAGCTGTCAATAATGGAGTGGAACAGAGGTCTAGGATTCCCAGTGCTAGAGAAGCAACAGATTAAAAGCAAGAGCTTACATTTGTTTTTCGTCGACATCGTGATAGATTTAAGTACAATGAAACTCTCAGCTCATTGAATGCTTTCATTTCTTCTCCAAAGCCTTCCCTTGGAAACTTCCTCAAAGCATACTGATAGCGCTGTGCTGCTTCCTTCATCTTACCTTTCTGCAGATTTAGAGAAGAAGAGGCTTGTCAGAAACTCAGAATATTACAGATTCAGATAACTCTATTATCCTTTAGGCTAAAAGATATCTTACCTGCTTGGTACCTGCTTGGATATAAATCACTGAAGTCATTTCAAGATAAATGCAACCACATTTATATTTGATATCTACCAACTGGTGCACTTCAAGTAGAAAACACAGCCAGACCTTTATATATATATATATATATATATATATATAATATATAGATATTCATTATCATATTTTATATACAAACATTTGTATATTATCCTTATATATATATATATATAATATATATATATAAATGTGTCTGGCTTATATAAACCAGACACATATATTTTAAAAAGTAATAAATATATATTATTACACACAAAGAGAGAACTTGAGCATCAACTGGAGTTTGTCTTTCTTTCTAAAGTCATGCCTTTAATAGTATTTCACCAAAATAGTACTTGCATTAATACATAATACTTATACCTGAAGAACTGTTCTGGTATATCTATAATACTGCATGATAAAGTTCTTAATTTTATTTAGTTAGGAGGGAAGTCAACCATAGTTTATTATAGCTCTAAGATGTTTCTAATAGATCATGTCTTTAATCAGGAATGGTGTACGCTTTAATCAGGGGGTGCTACTGTAGTAGAAGCTCTGGCAAAAGGAGGATGGGGAGAGGGAGAAAGCCGGTACAACATTCACACGTGCCGTCCAGCTACTCCCAGCTTCACTTAGGTGTCTCAGCCATGATTAATTGGATGGCTGAATGTATAAATTTAAAGCAGTGAAGGATCAGTCTCCTACTTTTTAACAGCGGTTGAATAAGAAAGCTAAGCCATCCCTCAGGACTACTTGAATGATCCACGGTTGCGTTATGTTCAGACTCTCCAAAAGATGCTTGGAGAACATCTCTACAACAAGCTGAAGATTTGAGGCAATTCTGCTAAAACCACTGAAATCCTCTGAGTATGAAAAGACAGCAAATCTTTCAGCTGACAGATGAAGATTTTTTTCTCTTAATGGATATTGTAGGAGTTAGTTTATTTTCATAAACACTGTTTCTTTTCATTTAATTAAACATTCAAAGTAGTCATAATTTACTGTTGAAACTGACATATAAAATACTTAAGATTTGTAATGCTTATGTTATTCAACCAGAAAGAGATTTACTCTCAGTAACTACTGAGAGGTAGTTACTGCATACTGTGAATACACTCAAATATGTGCTACTCTAATGGATAGTTATCTTGCAAACAAATATATCAGAAGATATTTGAAAAAGTTTAATAAGCTAAATAACATACCATAGCTCTAGCAAGTCCACTCAAATTATAATAAAACTAAATGGTCTAAAAAAAAATATCAGCAGGGGATACAGCCTCTTGTAAGAAACTGCAAAGCATATTAGTACCAAGCCCTGCCATGTTAATCTCTGGTCTCAAAGTCCAGGCTGAGTCCAGCCTGCAGAGCAATGTGAGGAGAAACTGAAACAAAACAAGTTGGTGATGGTGACACTGTGGGTGACACCTTCTCCTTTAACAACCCGTGAGTCATATTCAGTACTCCACTAGATTAGTGTGGCAAAGGAGAGGCCTCCCAGGGACAACAGAATTGCCTTTGCTGCATTAACTGTTATCGTTTAGGTTGAAAGATGTCCCACCTTCTCATGAGACCCTGGTTGGAGTGCTGTGTTCAGCTCTAGGGCCCCCAGCGTAATAAGAAGGATGTGGAAGTATTAGAACAAGTCCAGAGGAGGACCACAAAGATGATCAAGGGGCTGGAGCACCTCTCCTATAAAGACAGCATGAGAGAGTTGGGGTTCTTCAGCCTGGAGAAGAGAAGGCTGTGGGGAGACCTTATAGTGGCCCTCCAGTACCTAAGAAGGGGCCTACAGGAAAGCTGGGGAGGGACTCTGTTGGGGATTGCAGTGATAGGATAAGGAGTAATGGCTTTAAACTAAAAGAGGATACATTTAGATTAGATGTAAGGAGGAAATTCTTTGCAATGAGGCTGGTTAGGCACTGGGACAGGCTGCCCAGTGAAGCTGTGGAAGCTGGATGGAGCTTTGGGCAACCTGGTATAGTGGGAGGTGTCCCTGCCCATGGCAGGGGATTGGAATTGGTGTTGAAGTTCTTTTCCAACCCAAACCATTCCATTGTTCTGTGATTTTTTTTTTTTATTTTTTTTTTAAGGTACCTGCTTATATGTAAAGCTCTAACCCCATTTCAGGACCAATAACTTGATAAATTAACCAGATGTATTCTTAAGACAGAATTTGGATGAATCTAAACAGGTCTACCCTGATTCACGATAGTAAAGGGGACCTCTCCTATGTTATGCAAAGCCGTGAGATTCAGATAAAAAATCAGAGATAAGGTGGCAGATATTTGAAGATCTTAAAAAAAAAAAAAAAAAGCAACTGCAAATTACAAATCTTATAGCTAGAACAGACTTTGAATTATGTGTGTATATGTCATTCTGCTGTGATGCACTAGTGAAATAAAGGAGGTATATTGCAGAGTGTACAAAAAACAATTCCATTCTTCTGAGTAAGATATCACCACTAGTAAAGAGAATGTATCAAAAGAGCTGTCACTTTCCTCATTCCCTCATTCTACAATTAAATAGCATACAAAAGAACATAACCCTGAAGTAAAGGCTATGCCTGTATATTACTTAATTCAACAAGGCACTTTCAAATGAGCACATTATATTCTGTGTTGCTTCTAAGAAGCAACCGACTGACAAATGTCCACGGAGCAATTTGCTCAACTGAAAGAAAATATACTTATCCATTAACCATTGTTGTTGTTCTTTTAATTAACATACTAGTTTTAAATTATTATTCCTCAAGGTCTTCTTAAGGTTTCTTGATATTGTGAGAAACAAAGTTGTGTTTTGCAGTAGAACGTGTTTTTGCAGTGGAAAATTCCACTAACCTTTTATATTCATAAGTGATTGTGCAGGCATAGCAGCGGGGAGTATGTCAAGCAGATAAGGGGAGGGTCCCGCTGTCCCAAAATAAAGAGGATAGCTAAGAAAAACAGGATGAGCAGTGCAAAATCAGTAAAAGCAAATCACAGGCCCTCAAGTCAAGAGAGAAGAAGGTAAAATAAAAGGAAAAGGAGAAATTAATGGTTAATCAAATAAAATTGTACAGATAGGGTATAGAAATAAGCATCAAGTAGTTTGTAAACCTGTAGTACTCAGCCAATGAGGAAAAAGTCTACCTACTTTGTACAGTATATTTCCTTCTTCCATCAGTTTCTGCAGCAGAATAAGGAGAATATCGGGTTTTGAGGTGGCCATTGCCCATGCTGCGTTTCCTGAAAGTTAAATTTTAAGGATCTCTGACAAAGGGGAAAAAAATTGTTTTTTATAACTGTTTGCACTGGAAAGCCTAATCCTACTTTAGTGGATATTCCACCTTCATGAAACAACTATTATTATATTTTGTGTGCGCACATGTATATTTAACATACATTCATATCCATACTTGTCCCCTACCACCCCACAAAGATAACAGGCAAATATGAAATTCATTTTTCCCTTGCTCTAAAGCCAGTATAGGAAAGGATGAAAGTCCATGGTGAAGCACAGGCCTAGATAAGGATCTGCATTTAATCGTATTTAGTAACCGAATAATGATTTATGCATATAACAGATTTAGTAGTCATTATGTACACAGATGCATATGTACTTGCCAACTATGGTACATGACAGAGACATACTTTTTGCCTACTACTTGCAAAAATGCGTGATTCTAAAATATATTTAGAGAATGTTATTTAAATGTAAAACTTCTTCACCTAAATCATTAATAGTGGCAGAATTAAGGATCATTAATAGCATAATAATTCTTTTCCTGTTTAAGTGTATCATGTCAGAGTAACCATGTAAAGACAGACTCCTCAGGCATCATCATACGCTAAAGAAAGGAGCAAAATGAGATTACTTTCATTTCCTCACTTCTGACATGGAGACTTGAGGACTTGAGTGCCTACCTCTAAAAGAAGGAAAGAGATACGTTTCTCTTGAGTGGGCATCTGCAAACTATACTACCTACAAAAGTCTAGCATATACTTCAAGATTTATTTATTAAATCTACTTTACAGAAGTGACAGCAATTCTAGCAGAGCAGATAATCAGTTCTTCCCCGAGTATGGATAGGTTTACTAACCTAATTTAGCTCCTTTTCTCAGGAGCATAACCACTACTGATGTATTACGACATCCAATAGCTCTGTCCAGTGGCCGCATGCCACTGTGGTCAACGTGCTCAATCGTTGCTCCTCTCTCTACTAAATACTGCACCTGTAAAAAAGAATTAAGACAAGCCTTGTAACATTGTTCTTGGTAGGAGATGCAGAACAGTGAAATGTTTAATCTACCACCTAATCTTACTTGAAGTATATTGAATATATCCTGAGTACGATAAAGGCACTTAAAATCCATTGAACTGAATCCATTGAAGACAACAGAGCATGGCTATACTGTCAAACTACACCTAAGAGCAGCATTTTCCTAGTTAAGGAATTAAAAAAGAAAAAAACACACCCAAATTCTGACACTTAAGTACCTGTGTCAGAAAAACAACACATTATTCTTGTTCTCTGCTTTGTTGATACGCAGACAGCTACTTAAGCAAAAAGGCAGTAAAGCTCAAATGAAAACAGTAGCAATACACAAAGCATTTGTGTGTGAGATATTTTAAAACATTCTAGTTAACATTTTAAATACAAGTTACGGTGCTGAGGAACCGCTTCTTGTTCTATACCAAGAAAACAAACAAACAAACAAACAAACAAAAAAACCAGAACATTTGTTATTTTGTTCATTTCTCAACCATTTATCCCAACACTCCAGCACTGCAGTTTCAGACATACACATAACAAATGTAAAATGCAGCATGGACAAAAAGGAAAGTTTAGGAAAGCGATATAAATGTCAGATACTGTCAGCTTCCAAGTATCCAGAGCAATGGGGTAATTCTAGTAATTGTTAATCAGTAACAGCAATTAAAAGTGCAATATATAGGAAATTACAGCAATGAGAGGTTTGATGTAAACAACAGTCCTTTTGTGTAACCACTGCTTACTTAAACGTGATTGGCAGTAATCTAGCACAGAGAGAGGTTTTAAAAACCATTCCCATTGACAGGCCCCCAAGACCAGTAACTTGCTGGCCTTGTGAGTAATCTCTGCCTTAGCACAAAGATCAGGCTGTTCAGTAATGTGAACCCTTGGCAGAGCTTCAACTCCAGCGTGATAAACCATAGTAGGGTATGTACAGGGCTCTTGATACTCCTGATTTCCAAGCTGCAAGAAAAAAGACTTCATGTACCTGTGTTACTGAAGAACACCTGCAGGGGCAGGAAGAGTTCTGTGATGTGACTTCTGAAATTTGTTAAAGCTAGTTCAGAATCTAAGGGCTTATTTATAATTTTAAGTTAATTCTAACAAAGGCAGAATGGAACTTAAAGCAAACTACACCATATGGTAGCATTTTCATTTGAGAACTGCTGTTATGAAACAGGATTTTGAATATGCAAACTCTAGAAACACAGATACTGGTGAGTTTGAGAGGCTGCATGTGCTATTCTTTCTAATCCCCTGGTAACTGTAGGATGTGTTTACAGTGCTTGCAGACTGAACATGTTCTTTCATGTAGCATGCTGAAATTACAGTCCTATCTGGACAGGATTCTGAACTATGCTTTACTGCTGAGTTTTGAAACATGAAAACAAAAATATACAATAACTTCCAAGACTGTGATTTTAAAGATTCAAGGGAATCACAGACTTTAAACTTACTGTATAATTTAGAGAAAGAAGATAGTTTGTGAGAAAGTTTACAAGACAGAAAAAGGAACTTCAGTTGTCCTGTTTTTGAAAAGACCTATGGAACAAACTAAGAAAAACTGATTCAACATCTCAGGCCTTTTATTTTCACATTTATAGACTGAATAGTAATGTTGGAATGTGTTTAGTGCCATGAAATTCCTAAGATGAAAACTGTATGGATTTTTAACAGTTCTCTCACTGCCACTCAACAGCTTGTAAGATAATTATCATGGACAAGTAATACTGGTTTATAATGGAGAAGTAAAACCTTTAATCCTTTCTGCCAATATTATTTCTCTTTCTGTGTCTCTCTTGGTGTCTCTGTTCCACTAAAGTAACCAACTGACAGGGACCCTGTCTGGTTACCTTGATTGATGAGCAAAGGCAGAAGAAAATTTTCTTTTCACATCACATCCCCTGACCTTTTTTTTTTTTTTCCCCAAGTTCATCCAACATAGAAATTATATATGCTACTTTTTATTAAGATTCAAAACGTCAATTATAAATGCGTAATGCTGGACTCTACATCACAACTACCTTGGTACTACTAAAGCCTTATCTAGAAAATGCTCTTCAGAGTAAACACTCCTACTACAGTCAAGACACTAGTGGTGCCACCAACTTAACTACTTGCACAGGTTTCCTTTCTACTGTGGTTGGCAACTTTTTTTTTTTAATTTTGTTTCGTATAATGAAAATTCAATACGTGCTTAGTTTTTCTACTATTAAGCTCTACTTACAATATCAGCATCTCCATAAAAAGCTGCCAGGTCTAAAGGTGTTCGTCCATTTTTGTCTGTCTGATCAGTTGTTGCGCCCTTCTCAACTAAATACTGAACCACTTCCCTATGGCCTTTTAGACATGCCCAGCTCAAAGCTGACAGTCCTTCTTTGTCCAGAGATGAAATAGCTGCACCTAAAAATGAAAATCAACTTTGTAATGAAGATGTCCTGTTTAATATGCAAAATTACCCAACTCACATAGATGCAATCTCTGGTACAGCATTGAAACAATTATTTTCTACCTTCAGAAAGGAGAAATTCCACAGTGCTCAAATGTCCTTCACAAGAAGCCACCATAAGTGGAGTTCTGCCTTGTTTGTCACTTAAATTTACATCAGATCCGTGCTTCAGAAGAAGTTTAGCAATCTGAAATAGGAAAAAAAAAAAACTATTGAAAATAAATTGGCAGATTTATATTTTTGCCATAATAAACTTATATGGGAGAAGACTAAGGTGTTATTTATAGCAATAATTTAGAAATCCCACTCAACTCTTAACTGTTTGCAAATCAGGACTTTCTCTTGATGGGAGTGGCAAGTATGAAGAAAGCTCTGAGGGTCTCTCGCCATTAATTACAGAAGCAGTCTAGTGGATCTGAAATTGTCTCTGTTCTTGGCCCAGGAAATAAAGTATTTTAAATTCCATATGTTATTTTTAAGGTATATTACATTTAAGGTTGGCATACCACCAATATATTCTTGAACTGCTAAATTAAAAAATAAACTTCTGAATATGTCCCTTAGAAGTTGATGCAAATGCACATTACAAAATTTACACTGATTTATTACAGGACTAGAGATGGGGGAAATCAAAGACAGTTTCCCATATCAGTCCCATGTGAAGACGCATCAGACCTGCCAGTGACCCTGCCGCACTGCACAGAAGAGTGGAGGAATGCCCCTCCTGTTAGCTCTTGTCACAGTCGCTCCATGTTCAAGAAGTAATTCGCAGACTTCCAGTTTTCCTCTTCCTGCAGCAGCTGTCAGGGCTAAAGAAAGCATTTTCATCAACATCTCTTAGCTGTTGTAACACTTCCTTTGATACATGCACATTATATGAGTGTTAAGGAATCCCCAATTTTTTTCAACTCAGCTGTTCCACAAGATGTTTCGTATCTACTCTCAGACTATAAATGTATTAGTCACAATCAGGTTAAGTCAAAAAGCCAAAGACATTCTCTTAAATAAAAAGGTAATTCTCAAAGATAACAAATACAACATGTGCGTACCTTGTAGGTTAAAGGGATTCATTATGAAAATTTAGGATTAGCCTACCAGTCTATCTTTAAGATTTAAGACAGTTATAGTTCCTTTTTCATTATTTTTTTTCTTCATGAGAAGAAAGCTGCTTCTCTTTCCATAAGGCCCTTCCCAAAGGTGAACATGATAACAGTTCTGGGATTTAGCAAAGGGACTGTAACTAAAGCACTGTTTACTCAATACCAGGCAGTGATGTATTACCAAACAGCAGATATTTAGATTTATGCAGAAAGTCTGTTCCTCAGACAATTTAGCTTAATTCTGCAGTAGTTAAAATTGTTTTCCCTGTTTTTCATCAGGAAAAACACAGTAGGTTATCAATCAGTACTTCTGCTTCCTACATGTTAGTCCTTGCTTTAGGCTTCAAGGTATTACTGCACATTTTACAGCACACAAAAGACAAATATTCTAATTTGCCTTTAAGACCTGTTTTTGAGCTGGACAGTGGATGTTGAGTGACTCTGTTCTTGATCTCTATATAAAGTGTAGTAGCCATACGATGTTTGATTTTTTTCATCAGCCTCATCAGTAACGTTGACACTGTTTTGAAAATGGGTTCACGTGCTAGTTTCTGCAAGAATCAGCAAAGGATTCACCTCTCCACTTTCTAAATCCTAAGACTGCATGTTATGACAATTATGACAATTGCCAATTATGACAGCCTTATTCATCCACTTCCTGAATTATCTTTTTATTCATGCTTTGTTTCTGTGATACTTTTAATGACACGAGCTTTTCCCAGGATGTATTTTTGCCATTTGTTTTTGGTGTAGTTTGTAATTTTCTATGGAACTTGCCACAAACCTTTATTCCACACAGACATGCCCTTCAGCTGCACTAATGTGATAAAATACTGGGAATGGACACCATCATCTCCTGCTGTTTTCTGCTCAGAAAGACTCACAATATAAAACATTATTGAAACAGCCTCTACAATAAGCTGAAACAACTCAGGATTCAATCAAGTAGATAACAGCAGTACGAATATATGAACAGGAATTAAGCTGTTACTGAACGTTATGACATGAATGCTTTTTCAAGGTGTGATAGATTTTCCCCCTTTAAAACAGACACAAAACACACTGCTCTTCACTCCATCTGCCGTGTACTTCTAAAGTTTTGTCCCATCCAGTTCCATACCACAATAACATTTTATAAAATGAACAGCTAAAGAACCAAACAGTACAATGCATACACAAGCTCGACCACACATGCAAAAATGCGAGGATTCCAACAGCATATACATTAGCACTCTTTTCACATAAATTTCTTACATTCAGTAATTGAAGAGTGATATTTCAAGTAAAGCTGATCCTGTGGCTATTTTGATTCTACATGTCTTGCTTGGCCTAAACTTACTATTTTCTATCTCAGCAGAGAAGTGCCACAGGGAATTGCTCATAGCTGTTTGGACTCAGATCTTCACCTCCATCAAAAGTTAGGACTGTTTAAGGAAGCACTAACTTAATGAGTAAGGATTCCCAGTCCATTAAGAAAGAATCTCAATACAAAACTTTGAAAATATTAAGAGAAGATGAATTTAGAAAGTCTTTAAGAAACTGTACTTTTTTTTTTTTTTTTTCTTTTTTTTCTTTTTTTGGAACTCACTGTATTTGCATTTGGTGTATGCATAAAAGCAAAGAACGTTTGCTTCTCCAGTACATGAAGAGGCTACTTGGAATCATTAAAAGAGGCTGTTTTCCCACCTGCTCCCTCCCTCATCTATTTAAATTAAAGTGAAACGCTACTTGTATGGTAACAAATGAAAACATTCAGCTGCAGGTTGTATAGTTTACTATGCGTCTTTAGAAAAGAAATCTGGCATTTGCCAAATGTGCAAAGGCGTATCTTTTTATTGGCTGCCTACCTACAATGAAGCAGGCAATTGCCTAGCATTTCCTGCAAACAAATAAGATTAAAAAAGTAGAAGTTTGCATACAGATAATTGTATGAAACTCTACCCTGAAACTTGAAGCACTGTAGTTCCAAGGATAATTGCAGTTTAATTAGAACATCACTAACTTATGGTAATTTTATTACAAAAAAAACTCCTCCTTTCAATCCGTGAGGTATGTAGGTCTGCATTTACTCTTACAAAATTCATTTAATTGTGAAAACTGGTATGTTCCCATGACTTTTACCACAGAAAATAAAACCCTTGTCTTAAATGAGCAACTCCAATTTGAGAAAAAAATATGAGAAATACCTGTTTCTCCCCACAAGGCATCAGTGTCATTGATGTCAATTTCATGTTCCTTTACAATAGACAAGATGAAACAAACCACCTGTCAAAATCAGATTTAGTTAGCCACAGAAAAATCATCGCTTTGTCACTTGCAACCTATACCAATAAGCAAAAGAGTTCTTACCTCTTTATGCATATGAATTAAAAAAAATATATTGTTCATAATCTATCAAAGCAAGTTCAGTATGATTTTTAGTAGAACTCCAATCATGAGAAGCATTAAACAGAATGCATGGAAAACACTAACAATTGAAATGCCAGAATTTATTCAAAATTAATGGAACGCCTTTTTTCTAGCTAAGAACAACTCATCTTTTTGTTCTAAAAAATAGATACACATTTTTAGATATGAGGAAGTGTTTATGATGGATATAATCAATTTTACTAACAATTCAGGAGTTGGCTGCTTTCACTTTCATCAGTGGATAGCAAACAAGAAATTTTACAAGAGTGAAAGAATTAATCATTAATTCAAGTTAGTCATAGTTCAGAATCCTTAAATTTATACTGAGACCACATGGCTTATATGACAAATTAATTGTACTGAGACATTTCTGTTTGAATCGTATAAACAACTTCAAATATAAGAATCTTGATCCTACATCATTTTTGTAAATTAGATTTATTTTTTTTAAGTAAGTATCAACATGGTTTTATTTAAGAGATTTTAAGCTTCCACTTTTGGCACATCACATAAGTTATTAACAGATAATTACATCAGCCTAGTGTGATCTATTTATTTATCTATACTTACTGATTACTTATATCTCAAGGTTAAGATTTATTTTCCCAATAAAGAGAAGATCTGAATATCTACAGCATTTAAGTATTTTCTCGTATGTTTACTTCTAGTGTTCCTATTGCTGAATAACACCTCAATGCTGAGGATCACTTCTTTAGTCATATACAAGACAGAAATCTGGACTTCTGTGCATAATTAATATTAAGCTAAATTATGCTGTTTGTAACTTGAAGTGTGCACCAGGATAAAAAGTTAAGCATGCATGTGCAAAATATGATTTATTATACTCACAGTCAATACTATAACAACACAATTTGTTATACTCTCTCTGCAAAGTTAAATAATCCAGTTCTCAGCATATTTTTTTGTTTATTTCATAAAAAGATTCTAGCTAGGGTAGAAACATACTACAGAGATCACTGATACAGCAAATTATCATTACCACTAGAGATTCAGTACAACTTCAAGAACAGTGAGGAACAAAGACAAAATTACACACTGACAAAACCTTCAAGTAATTCATTTTATTGGGTAATTAACCACAGCATTTAAAGTTGCTAAGAACACAAACTACTAAAAAACATCTAAATTTTCAACAATTCTGTTTTCCAAACTTTTTTTGTTTGTTTGTTTAATAGTCACAAACACTGTTGTTTAATTCTGATAAATTCAAACAGATTTGGAAATATTTCAATTATCAACCTACCTGACAGTGTCCCATACTGGAAGCTGCTGTCAGCGCTTGCTGCAGTGCCTGTCTTTTTCTCAGTGAATTTTGTTCTTGAGAAGAAGTTATCCAAACAACATCAAGCAGATATTCAAGGATATCACAGTGCCCTCTCAATGCACTGTGGACCAAAGCACACTGCCCTTTCTTATCTAGATAGTCAGCCTGCATTGGAAAAAATAATGTTCAAAGTTAAAAAGTATACTGAAAAGTCATTGACAGGAGAAGTTCCCGAGCACTGGAAGAGAACAAATGTCAATCTTATTTTCAAGCAAAGAAAGAAGGAAGATCTGAGGAATTACTGGCCAAACAGCCTCACCTCAATCACTGGGAAGGTGATGAAGAAACTAATCCTGGAAATCATTCCATATGCACACAGGACAAAATGGTGATTGCGAACAGTCAGCATGGATTTATGAAGGGGAAATCATGCTTAACCTATCTGATTGTCCTCTACAAGGAAGTACTAGCTTGGCAGATGAGGGCAGAGCTATATACGTTGTCTACTTCAACTTAGTAAGCCTTCTGACATTGTTTCCCATAACACTGTCATGGACAAGCTGATGGTTACAGGTTACATAAAGCTCACAGTGAGCTGGACCTAAAACTGGCTGAATGGATGGGCCTAGAGGGTTGTATTCAGCAGCACAAAGCCCACCTAGAGGCAACTCATTAGTGGAATACTCCAGCAATCCACACTGGGTCCAGTTCTATTTAGCATCTTCATCAGTGACCTGTATGATAGGACAGAGCACAACTTCACCATATGTGCAGATGATAAAAAAACCTGGGAGGTGTGGTTAATACACCAAATGATTGTGCTGCCATTCCGATAGATCTCAACAGGCCAGAGAACTGGGCTGGGAGGAATCTTGAAGTTCAACAAAGGGAAGTGTAAAAAAAATCTGCCAGCTGGGAAGGAATAACCCTAGGCATCAGTACACAGTGGGGGCTGACTGGCTGCATGGGGAAGAGTGTTATGAGCAGGTCAAGGGAAGCAATCCTTCTCTACTCAACACTGAGTCCACATCTGCAGTACTGTGTAGGTTCCTGGGCTCTCCAGTATAAGAATGGTATGGACGTACTGGGGCAAGGGCACAAAGGGCCACTAAGATGTTTAAGGAACTGGAGCATCTGTCACATAAGGAGAGGCAGAGAGAGACAGAATTGCTTAGCCTAGGGGGAAGAGATGGCTCAGAGAGTGAGTAGTTAGCAGTAGTGACCAGCGGCAGGAAAACAGGCAATGGTCACATGAAAAACATAAAATTCCACCTAAACACACACACAAATACTTTGTTTTACTAAAGGGTACTCAAACACTAGCACAGGTTGTTGCAAATGCTTGTGAGGCCCTCATCATTGCAGATATTCAAAGGCTGGCTGGACATAGTCCTGGGAAACTTGCACTAGCTGGCCCTATGTTGGACTAGATCTCCAAACATTCCTTTCAACTGTAACTATTCTATGATTTCACTGCAAACTGTACTACAATGGTACTCATTTCACAGCAGCAGATAACTGTCACGTGGAAAGTCTGATGATCTGTTGCACTCTATCAGGGCAAAACATGCTATACAAACAGGGCTGATTTATTTAGTTGGTTAGTTAACAAAATATTTTCTAATGCTATTTCAAGAAAACAAAAAATAATTTGAAGACTGTTCCCAAAATGATACAAAGTTAGGGGCTCCCTACTTTTAAAAACGGTGCAGATACCTGCTAAAAGACCTTCCCCCACACTCTTTTAAATATAGCCAGCAACTAGGTTTTAAGTTATCCATATTTGCAAAACTACAACTTACATCAAGAAAATCCTATTATTTTTACCTACTTGCTCAGAATTTAACACAGTAATAGCAAAGGAAAAAAAAAAAAAGGAAAAGAAACAAAAATATCCTTAAAATATAGATGCTACTTCTCACTGGTCTTGTTAGCTCTGAAACATCTCAATTTCAAACTTTAAACTCATTCATTCTTTGCTCTTGGATACCACCTGTTTCTAAGTGGTGACAGTTTTTGTTTCTTCTTCCATTCCATGTCTTCACTATCTTACTGTCTTAACTTCTGTCTCAAACGATCTCATCTTGTCCTTCCTCTTGCACTTCAATTAACAAGAACAATTCTCTTTCATACTCTTTTCATGTAGTTTGGCTTGCTTCCTCATTTCTCCTGTAACTTTCCAGCTGGAATCTCGTATTTGTTGGCTACCACTCAACACTGAGAAATAAAAATACTAAATAATGAAAAATACTACTCCATGACTCTTTTAGTCTGTAGAAGAGGAGGCTCAGGGGAGACCTTATTGCTCTCTACAGCTACCTGAAATGAAGTTGTGGGGAGCTGGGTGTCGGCCTCTTCTCACACATAACTGATAGGACAAGAGGGAACAGCCTCAAATTGCACCAGGGGAGGTTCAGGTTGAAAATTAGTAGAAATTTATTCTCAGAAAGAGTGGTTAGGCATGGCAACAGGTTGCCCAGGGAGGTGCTGGTGTCACCATCCCTGGGGGTGTTGAAGGAAAGGTTGGATGTTGTACTGGTGGACATGGTTTAGTGGGTGATATTGTCTGTAGGAGGACAGTTGGACTAGATCTTGGAGGTCTTTTACAACCTTAATGATCCTATGATTCTATGACTCTTAATACCAAAACAGCATGGTTTCCAGTTAATACATCTTCCTTTCTCATTACTGCTACTCACAAAGCCTGATTTGGAGACTTGTGTCCCTTGTCTAATTAGTAAGGGATAAGGGTAGAAGCTTAGCTACATACAGTTGCCATGAAATCCCTTCTGAATAGATACACTTGCCTCAACTGAGCAGACAATTACTTTCACAAGGCAAAGTTGGCCTTTGTAAATGCTTCCCTTTGCTACTCCTGCCCACTGCCATAACAACACTTGTAGTATTTTTGGCTACTTTTTGATGATAAATGTTGGCATTTCATAATTGGATTTCTAAGCAATAGTAATGCAAATGTTTTGACATCTGGTATATGTGTAGACCTATTAACTTCAGAGGAATTACTCATGCATGAAAAATTAGGCATGGAGATAATCAGAATGAAAATGCTCTGTTGAAAAGAAAAAGTCTGTGTGTACATGTTCTGTTTTTTTTTTTTTTTTTCAATGCTCTGAAAGTCTGCATTAATTATGTTAGTAAGTAATTATGTAATCAACAATAATTTTCTTAGGCCCTTGTTTTTGTTTTTTTTTTTTCCTGCAAGCATCGCAATCTTTGTGCATCAGCTTACCTTTGCGCCCTTTTTGCACAGCAGTGAAACTATGTTCATGTGACCTGCAGCTGCCGCATAGCTAAGCGGAGTCATTCCATTTTCTGATGTTCCATCAATAGCAGCTCCAAATTCTAGTAGAAGAGTGACCACTTCTTCATGTCCAAGGTGTGACTGAACACACAGCACTGGAGCATTATTTAGTACTTCGGTCCTATAATTCACATTTGCTCCTGCCAAAATCAGCAGCCGACTCACCTAAAATTTAATTTAAATAAAACCATTTTAACCTCAGATTTGGCTTGAATTGTTAAATGACTCTGAAGTCTTCAATCAGATCCTTATATGTTACTCCTTAATTTTCCTGCAGATTTTATTGGCAGACATTGGCATTACCACATATATGGCAACAACAAAAAATTATAAATCATTTGCTAACAAATTAATTATTCTACCACTTAACTATGTATTCTTAATATAAGATCTCCCTATCCCCTGAAACTCACCACACTGTCACCACAAATTCATCCGTTGTAGCAGTATTATTTCTGAGGCTTTTATTTGGATTACTATGCAAATTTATGTAACTGACCCCATATATGTAGAATCAAATTGCCTAAAAATATTTTAAAAATATTGGGAGCGCATGCACATGTGCACACAAGCAAATTTCCAATCAAAACACTTACCAGTTGGCTAAAATTGCAACTTCTAAGCTTGGCTTTCCCTATCCCTGATCCAAGCATTCAAATAATAAAGCAAAACTCTAGCATTTTACATCTTTTTACTCTCACAGTACTTCCCCATACAAGAAAATGTGTCTGAACTCTGCCCAGCAAATTAGGTGGCACCTTTGACATCCTGAAAATGCATCCACGTGCTTACTTATGTAACAGAACATGGCTACACCAAAATCAAGGTGAAATCCTTCTTTCCATCAAAACTATTAAGGAAAAACAAACTGGACATTAATGACAACTTCAAAAAGTATATGCAGACTCATTATAAAGGAGTTCTTTTACAGATACATGGTGATTTTGTTTTCTTATCTGTTACATTAATTTCTACATTAACAGAGTTACAGCAACAGTGGCAGATGGAACAGTGATTATACGTGAATGCTTATTTTCTTACCTTCACATTGGGTGTGTAAATGTTCCTCAGAGAAGCAAGGGCTGCAGAAAGTCCATCAGTACTATAACCAATCCACAAGGCTTGAAGCTGACTGGAAGAAATTCCAGTCCTTTTACTGAGACCCTAGCAGAAATGATATAACAGAAAATCTCTCTATAGTATTACAAATACTATTTATAGCTATATCTCATCAGTATAAAGAGAACTAACATATATTTGTTAACCCTGGTAACAATCTCAAGCATTTTGTATAGGATTCTAACAAATTATTAAAGCAACTCAGATGAGAATCTCTAAGGCACATCAATTCATTAAGATCATGAAAGCTATTAAGCTATCAGCTTTACCTTAAATATGTGAGCTTTAAGTATATGATGGCCAAGTTCCATAGTTTGTTGGCGGTTTAGCTTTCCCTCTTGTCGAGAAAACATGAAAGCCAGTAGAGCATGTCCACTCCTAGTAAAAAGAACGGGATTGAAAAAGAACTGTTTTTAAGTACACTCTCAGTAAATATCCTAACATGCACACCTTGACTTCCTTTAATCAGACTACTCAAACATCCATATAACATAATTTAAATAATTAGATGTGCAAATATCACAAAAGGTAAATTGTCTAATGGCTATCCAAACATTCACCAGTGTAGAAAGCAACTATGTTAAGTACAGCTAGTTCACTTATTCAAACAAATTGAATAGCAACCTGAATTTCAACAATTGATCATTAAAAAAAACTCTATCAAATCATGAAACTTCACTGAAGCCTGCAAGACTAGTAGTTTGCAGATGGCATACTCGAAACCAAATGATATCACAGCTATCTTGACTGTTGCAGCTTTCCAAGTAACATACAATGTCTGGAAATATCTGCAACGGTTGCCATAATTTATCAAAAGATAGAAGCTGCTTCTGTTTTGTTTTTTTCTTTGTTGTTTTAGTCATTATGTCTATATGAAATTATTTTCACAAAGATTTAACAGAGAAAAAAGGGAGATTTCACATTTGAAATATACTCTTATTACTTCTCTGTTGTCACCTAACATGAAACCTATTGTCAGATTTGATGCAACTTTGGACACTGACTTGCATACTGCTCCCCCTTTTGTACATGTTTCATCTTACAGTCACAAATTGCAGGTACCTCAGATAAAGTCCTATCTTTTTAGAAATGAAAAACTCGAATCCTTTCAAAATTTGATATAATTTGTGTGTTTATTTATTCTACATCTACAGTAGTTGGTGTTCTAGCAAAGTGTGGAAATGGCATAACCCTGAAGTATGCCACATACCATACATTAATCTGATCATATACTATAATAGGACAATTGACCATATGCTAACTCAGAAATTGTTTTGCTGATGAAGCTGGGGCAGGGCTTCTCATATCATCTTCACACATTTCTAACAGAAGTTTTCATTAAAAAAATGAAAGTAAACCTTTAAGTAAAACTTGGAAACAAGCCTTTCTGTTAAGAGCATGCGTTGTGCATCACGTATTCAGCTGGCCCAGAGTGCACCTAGCAATGTCAAAAGACAGTATGGGCCAAACAGTCTGCAAACCTGATAATTCTGCCTACTGAAATGTTTTTTGTTAGGCCCACTCTCTAAAGCACAGAGAAGTCTTGGGTCTGTAATAGTTTTATAAGTCAGTGTCAATTTTTCTTTTGTAGAAACAAAAAAAATATGGAAACTGAGCTCAAATGATCTGTTTTTCTTTCTGTTCCTGCACTCTAAGCAGATATGGTGTTGCTGCACATAATTGTCAACTATTTTACTATATTAATAACAACATAATACTCTCAATTCTCAATAAATATAGCGAAGTCAAATGCAAATTCTGCAAAGTCAATTATTTTTGTCACTTCTGATGACAATAGTGATTCTGGTGAAGTTTACCTTGATCATTCCTTGTAACTTCTGGCAACTGCTCAAGTTTACTTTCAAATATGCAAAAGTTTTTTCATTTGGAAAAAGTTATCCGTGCTTTTGTTTTACCATTACTCTCTCCTCTCACCAATTGTTGAAAACAATTATGTAAAACATAACTGCAGTTATTTGAATATGATTTACTGCAAGTTTCATTTACCTTGGCTCACACAAGAAGTCAGTATTTTCACCGTCTGCTCTCCAAACAAGCCATTCCCTGAAGGAAGGATGGCAGAACATACGTGTTTTGTCACGTCTTTTTATCAGAAAACATGAAAGGGCCTCCATCCTTTGGCTGAAATCTTCCCATTGTTGTTCACCATTTATTTGGCCTGCATTAATAGCTTGGAAAATCTGGTCATCTGTCATGGGATGTAGGGATGCCAGTGCCACATTTAATATTGGGAGGGCTCGCTCAAAAGCGGAGTTTGTCATGAACTTCATGTTACACTGAAGTAAGTACAGTTCTGATAGAGACACTGGAACTACCTTGTAGCTTGCACTTTTGATTACTAAATGACCTTTTTGGAAAAGATCCAAAGTCAATTTCAAGTAGAGATAAGATCCCAGGCTTCTCATGATCAGGTGGTTACTCACTTTCCCAATAACAGCTGCATCAGCTTTTCCATTTAAAGATATGTTGTTTATAATTTCCTGACTGCTATTAATTCTGTACTGAATGTAAGCATTCAAGTCATCATGAATTTCTTTGTTGTCTGGAAAACTGTCCAGGGATACTGTGATAAAGGGAAGTGAACTTGCTACTTCCTGAAGAGAGGGAAGAAAGAAAAAAAAAAAAAAAGCATTATAGCATTCCAGCACTGAACACTCAGTAATGCGTCTTTCCTACAGCTGTCCTCTGTAATGAGTATTAGGCAGATTAAAAACAAGCTTGCTATCTCTACTCTCTACTATTTTGCAAATACTGTTCATTGATAATAGTATAATAGCATTTCTGCATTGGAAGGTCTCAAACACAGGATCACTATGTACTTCTTAAATCTTTCACTCATTCATTTGTTCATTTCTTTCTTGAAGGCCAAGGAAACATACCCTGATTTCACCGCTACTTGTAATACAAATTCTACTAACATACTCAAGGAAGTGATTCAAAACAAAGGATACTCCTGATATCCTGATACCATAATTTTTCACCATAAAGAAACATGCAACAACATAGAAGGAAAGAAAAAACACCAAAGACTTGACTTTGAATTCCTCTAAAACCAATACTTACTATAATAATGCAGCTACACAAATATAAAAGATCACTTTGTCTTTGAAAGTAAGAAAAAAGTTAAAAGGTGTTCTTACCTTGAAGTTAGTTCTTACAGTCACAATGAGCTTCAGCCATGGAGGAAACTTACAAATTATATTTGTGATAAATGATGAAATTGTGTCACCATAATCAGGTTTATGAAATTCAGCATCATTTAGACCATCTACCAAAATTATGTAATCATCATCAGGAATTTTCTGCTCTGAAATATGAAAATTTTTTAAGAAAAGAAAAAAGTGATTATAAGTTCTCCAATTATGCGGCATATTTTTATTCCCAAATTTTAAACATCAAGGATTCTCTGATTTTATGAACAATGTATTTTTATGCACAGCAATAAATGCAATTTTATTGCATTTAGACATTATTTTAGACATTGAACATTTAAACAACTGAAAAACAGTACTATCATCACTTAAACCAGCCCACCCTTTATACTTAATGATACTGGTCAGATAATTAAAACTAAAAAACTTCGGTTGAGATGTTGTAACTGTAATACAACATTGACACAGAGTGCTAAGAAATGGAAGCAATCACTTACAATACAGTGTTTTTAACTGTGATTATGGATCTATTTTACAACTGCTTTAAAAGGAGTAAGAGATTAAACAAGGCTGTTAGCATGTAACTGGGATGAGATGCGTGGATATGGGACGAATGCATATGCATACTGTTTAGGCTATTAATTCACACCACTTAGTTGTTAACCATTCACTTAAAACTTATACTTTACCGGATTTACCATACAAAGAAAAGCATGCAATTTACAAAAATCTTGAAAGCATTGGTCTGAACTTTTAAATTTGAGAAGAAAAGTTGTAACAGCTTGATAAACTAACATTGTTCATTTTGAGCACTGGTAAGAATGAAAATCCTGGGGTAAATATAAGATTCACTGATGCACTTCACAGGTATTTGTTAACAGACAAAAAAAAATTCAAGAACTGCAGACCAATTTTCACAGAAATGAATGAACTCTGTTCAGACACAGCAAAATCTCCTCCCTCAACCTATTATGTATGAAGTACATCCTCAGCTGGCATTTAGATTGTGAAGCTACCTATTTTCAGGGAATATTTTTCAAGATTTTTTTTTTTCTTAAATACAAAATCACGTTGTCACATGCTTTCTTGGAAAACTGTCATATCATATTTCAATTTAAAAAGCAAGTAAAAAACTCATCCAATTTGCAGATGTTTAGGCACAGAAAATTACTAAGCAAAAAAAAAAGTGACTAAACTCAACAGCATCTGAAAACAAAATATTTTAATACATGATATAGCAGCCTTAGCTTCAAGCTACAAAGTTATCCTTGAGTTTTCTGGCAAAAAAGACTTTCCATAATTTTTAATGTTTCATAGAATTTTACTTTAAAATGAAAAAGAACTGTTTAAAAACAATTATTGTTACAAACAATTACCACAGTTAAGGAATCCCTTCTCCAGGAACATTCTGCTTTACTTATTTCTCTTTTGGCATTAAAATAGATGTTTCTAAGTTCTTCCCCTCCAACAATATTTATGAAGTTTAGATTTAGTTTCCAAGTCACTTCATTTGATTTACCTTTTCTGAGGTTTGAAAGCGGCTCCAGCACTCCCCTTTTAAAAGCTGCTGCTGGATCTTGGACACAAGATCTCAGGCTAAGCATGCTTTGTAGATGAGGCTCTTTTATTAGAAGATCTCTGTATGCTGTTAATTGGTTGGAACGGCAAAGTAAGGCTGCAATACTGTGCACAAATTCTGGAACAAGACAGGTGTATGTGTTGTCAGCTTGACAATAGTGATAAGCAACTACCTGGAGAAAAAAGAAAAAAACAAAAGGCTTACCCATTTAATACTTAAGATGGCACTTGTTAGTCCAATTACAATAAAGGTTCACCAAATTTTTCTTTCAGCTACAGAGTATTTTTCAGTGTTAGAATAATTATCTAATTCCATAATTTGTGTCAGATGGCTTATGCCAAGAGGTGTAAAGGCACAGGAAGTTAGATGGTGAAATAGATTTTGATATTGTAGGCCATGCAAAAAGGAAAAGAAATCAAAATGTCAGATTCTGGCAGGAAAATATAGTCATTTGAGTTCATCCCACTTGAATACAGGGGGATAAATATCTAATCTCTAAGAAACTAGGGTAGTAAAGGCAAAAAAAAAAAAAAAATTGAGTCTCCACTAAGCAAGCTATTAGCTAAAACTAAACAAAACTATGCCACTCTGAAGACCCCAGGACAGACTTGATCATCATTAGACAAAAAGCAAATGACAAACAACTACTGAAGACATCCTCACAGAGGCAGAAGGACAACTGGCTTCATTATGATTAGTGCAAATGATGTACTACTTAATAATAAAACGTTATATAGATTGTATTCCTTTGAAAAATCAAATAACAAGAAAAATATTCTGTTTACAGTAGACAGCCAAAGTCTAGCAGCACAACAGTCAACCTTTAATGCAGAAACATACAATAGAATATCCCGAGTTGGAAGGGACCCACAAGGATCATTGAGTGCAACTCCTGGGTCCACACAGGACCACCCAAAAATCAGACCCCATGTCTGAGAGCATTGTCCAATGCTGCTTAAACTCCAGCAGGCTTGATGTCGTGACTGCTGCCCTGGGGAGTCTGTTCCAGTGCCTGACTACCCTCTTGGTGTAGAACCTTTTCTTAACACTCAGCCTGAGCCTCCCCCCAAAACTCTATGCTGTTCTCTCGAGTCCCATCGCTAGCCCCTGAGATTCCTGCCCCCTGCCCCTCTCTCCACTCCCCTTGGGAGGAAGCTGTAGGCCGCCATGAGGCCTTCCCTCAGTCTCCTCCCCTCTGGACTGAGAGAACTAAGGGACTTCAGCTGCTCCTTGTGCATCTTGTCCTCCAGACTCTTCACCACCTTCATAACTCTTCCCTGGACACTAATTTTTTTATGCCCAAAACTGGCACTCAAAACTGCACACAGTGCCCAAAGTAAGGCTGCACTAGGCAGAGCAGGGTGGCATGGTGTCATCCTGCCCCTGACCAGCTAGCAGTACTGTGTCGGGGGCACCCCAGGCCACGGTGAACCCCCTTTGCCACCAGGGCACACTGCTGACTGCTATTCAACTTGCCATTGACCAAAACCCCCAGATATGTGAGCCAGCAATGTGCCCTTGTGGCCAAGAAAGACAATGGTAGCCTAGGGTGCACCAGGAAGAGCGCTGTCTGTAGGAAAGAAAATAATTGCATTTCAGTGCTTTTCATAAAATAGTTTCCAAAAAAACTTGTATCATGGAATATAGATGCATTATATGCAGCCCAAATATTTTACTGTCTTTTTCTTTCAGAATTTTGCCTGTGGAAAGCATACTGAGCAACTACTTGAAGAGATTACATGGCCTCTTTTTCAAGCTAAGGATCCCAACCTTCTCATACACATAGAACAGCCTGGAAGTATTTAATTGAATTTAAATCTATTAATTTAATTAAACTAAAGGATTAATAACTTGAAAGGTAGATAGCTGGTTTTACCAGCCATGAAACTTGCACGGTTTTTTAAGTGTCCAATGTTACCACCTGTTCTCCCATCATTGACTATTTGACATATTCAGAAGGCTTTGCTAATCAGACTGTCTCCACCCAGGCTATGTTTTCTAATATGATGAAAGAAAAAATCCATTAGTAAGAGAAAACTCACCTTTGAAGCAAGGCGCCTCACAGAATCACCTGTTTGATTTTGGTATTCAGGACTACCGGGACAGTTCAGAGTCTTCATTGTGTATGTACTTGTTGGAGGAGTAGACAGAGGTAACTGACTCAAGGGAATCTCCTGACAGGAGTCACCACCTATTTTTAAAAGGCAACAAATGCAAACAAGACCAAATTTGCTGAAAACAGACTGTTTTATATGAAAGCATTACAGAATCTCTTTATCGCTAGTAGAAAAATCGCCTGCTCCTGTGCTCTTAAGAGGTGGTACTTCAAAAGTGCCCAGCACTGATGGACCCTAATGGCTTCTAAAGCAGATTCCTAAGGGAGCTTACTAATTAGTTCCCCGAGCAGCCTGAATTCTGCTCTCATACTGCCAATACTTTGGGGTATATGCATTGCATGACAGAAGGATGAGGTTCTCCATTGTCTCAATTTTGCCTTGCTTTTTGATGGGCTAAGCCCATGATAGGTACATTATGTGGAAGGTATATATCAAAACATTTGTGGAGGAGTTGGTGAAGTCCTAGTAACTTGAGTTGGAAAAACAAACATACTGACTCGTTATCAGTATAATAACCCAAACAATTATTCAGAGAAGGGACTTACTTTGGGGGGATGAATTAGGACTATTTGAAGCTATTTGCCTCATGCGACCTCCATGGCAGCTAAGTGCCACCAGCCGTGAAATAATAGCAGTTTTCCCGAATCCCACATTTCCAGTAATGACTGCTCCCTGGCTCTCTTCCGGATCTGTATTTTTCATTTTTTCTTCAATTGCTTGAAACAGCCATTCTCTTCCAACAAACACTGAGTCTGTTGTTATGCTTGGCACTTCAAACAACAGTGGCTTCAGCAAAATATCTTGAGGCTTATAGGGAACGAAACGTGCTGAGAAGAGGTGGCAGGGAGAAAAGTTTATTAGAAACTAGAACTGCAATAGAACAGCACTGCTTCAGAAGACAGTTTTGTTCCATGACTTGTTGATCATGTTCATAATCAGACTTTCTAGACGTTAGACTTTTCAGGGCTTCCACCATGAAAATAATATAAGCTAATCTGCTCAGTTTGGGTCACCTCCATAACTCCTATGTGAATTAAATTATAACTAAGTTACAAGTATAATTTCAGGATATTTTTTACAATTGAATTTGAGTTTTCTTAAAAGTGCATCAATAATTCCATAAATTGATAAGTTTCAAACATTTTTCAATTTAACATGAGTTACACTGCTGAGCATTTCGGTAGCATGTCTTCGAAGCTGTAAATACATGTACAGAAAAATGTACAGAGAAGAATTCTTTGTTAAACCAGAAAAAATATTTTTGAAGTAATATAAAAAATTACTATCCTCTTTTTCAGTACTTTTGAAGCCATAAGAACAGAAAGTACTCAGCACAGCTAAAAGTGTGGTCACGTTTGGTTACTTGAATCTAAACATTTGCTGAACACCTGACAAGATATATAGGAGAGAAGAAGAATTTGGTTTTAATTGCATTAAATACATTAAAATTTACAGAAACATAATGTTCACTAATATAATGGTATGAGGTTTCATTAACTAAATCTAATGGTACACATCAGCACTGATCGACAAATATGAAAAAATATAAATGAAAGAAAACAGGATAATCTTTTCCTGCTTTTAATTGCTATTGATCGGTTAACAGAACCTGCAGATGACTAAGCTAGTTAAAGAGAAGAAAATATTCCCCACCTCACTTTCATTTAACATAACCTTGCTATATTCAGACTCAAAGATCAGAAATATTAAAGAATATTTTTGTCATTAACACATCTAATGGTATTAGATCAGTTTTCTTCCTAAAACAGAATTCTAATGACAGCATCTGAAGATTTTTAATCCAGTGTAGTCTCTCAAATTGTAGTATGCTGTTACCTAAGTATTGCAGATGATAAAATCTGGCAACCATGAAAATCAGCCTTTCCTAAACACTGGTATTACACAACTTCAGTTTGGACATTCACATGATCTGCACAGCACTGCTTATACACACTTAGTTAAACAATGCACTGATTTATTATTAATAGCCACACATTCCATTTCTAAACAGCAAAAAGTGTGAACAAGTATGTTATTTTCAGACATACTGAGTAAACTGTGAAGTGCACAATACAGTATCATTTTGTAGGATAGTGGTGTTTACAAAGATCTCAGAACGTCTGTGTTATGAAACTACTTAACAACTGTGTGACCATACCAAGACAGATGCAGATGTAAATGTTTACCTTTACTTTCCTGCTGCACTCTTCCACCAGCAGTGTTGTGCCAAGGCAAGCGAATTGAAGTACGTAAAGGAGTATTTCTTTGTCCATCCAAATAACTCAGATCTTCCAGTTTGGTAGAACTTGTTGCTAAAGTATTAAAGAATTGAAGCTTATTTTTCTTACAGTATAATTTACGAGTGTTGTTATTTACTATATTTCTTTCTTCAACATAGTACTTATACATATGTTTTCTAAACTTTTTAAAAAAAAATTAAAAAGCTGGCAGTTTCTCTCTAGAGATCTTTTCTTACTACACTATCATCTTGAAATATCCATATGAAGAGTGTTGTTCCATAGTCAGATTTGAGTTTTATTGGTTTATGTATTTAATGAAAAATATTAACATCAAAATTTAAACTGACACTAAAATTCCTGAAAAGAAGCTAAAAACCGAACAAACAAAGAGACAGAAGGTACAAATTATTCAGTAAAACTTCAGTACGTCTGCACAGAAACACAGGAACTACCTGATTCTTTTCATCTCAGTTTCTTTCTGAGTTGCCATCAGTCTGTACCATGCAATTAGCCTAGCAGACACTGCTACCACATGCAGGACATCAGCAATATTGCATTAACTCTTTAAGCCTCCTCATATTCCTTTGCATAGATAAACAGAGCTCTAAACCATACAAAAGCTCTTGTTGAGAAACCATCTGCAACAGTAGTTGATTTCACGCTGTACTCATGCAATACTGCATAAGTCACTCTGAGTACATTAACAGAATTTGTGTGCATCGCTTCACAAATATTTGCTCAGCTACCATCTGCTGCAGTGGTTGAAGTCATTCATGTTATAGCATTTACAAAACTCACACACTTTTAAGTCTAAGAGCAGCCAAAACTAAAATCTGAGAATCTGTATGTCAGACAGCTGTAACAGTCAAATTTCCCAACATTTATGCAGTACTGCTACAACACCAATGAAAAGAAAGTGGTTGCCTGCTTCTTACCCAGCCATGTCCCAGAATCAGCACTACCCATGTCCAAAAGGCACTAGTTTTAAACTGACATGCAGATCAAATACTTGGAGAGAACATAAATCACACACAAGCAGCACAAATGCTCCAAATCTTAACCAGAGTATATGAACTTAACTTGTGATACAGGAGTTAGAATATCTACTTTGTCAAGATCATGAACTAAAAAGTTTTCTTTAGGAAGAGGACAACATAAGATAAAAAGAGAAAGTAAGAGCATATTATGGTTTATGGTCCATCTCAGAACTCTGGAAAAGGCCCCCCAGAATAAGAAGTCAGACAGTAACTGGGAATGCAGTAACAGCAAGTCACATTTAGTAATTCCTAAAACAAGCCACCTACTTGTCTGAGCAGGGATTGGAGGTGTGACAACTTCCAATCTCATGTTCATAAAGAAAGAGACCAGCTTCATCAGTCTCTTATCTGCAAGGGTACTGAAAATCAATTATTTTTCTTGCACATGTAGAAAAATCGTCCAGTTTTTAAAGAGGGATATTTAGCATTGGCACTCAAAAGCCAGAAAACAGTCTGGCTATAGTCATCCACAGCTTAGAGCACACTAGATTTCACAAAAAATCTGTAGCCAAAATCTCTACAACATCAGATACTAGAACAACTTACAAAAGGATATTACAGTTGCTTTGACGGTTTTGCACAGAGCATTAACTTATCTACACTATAAAAGCTATAGGTCAGCTCACTCAACAAGCAAATTACAGCTAAATTAAACCATTTTCAAAGCAGACTCAAATATTGTTTCTAACATTTGTAATTCTACAACTATATAAATAGCTACAGGCATGCTTAATTCATTGCAATTCTTTGCTAGTGCTCACTGAGAAATTCACTTCTGTGAACAGCATGATTCTAATGAATAAACACAAAAGAAAGCATAGCAATTAAACTAAAAAACTTGGTAACTCTCCTGCTGTGAACCTGGTCGTCATTGTATTCATATCACTACATGTTGCTGCAAAATAATCCTTCAACAGTATAATTTTCATTGATTTTGAAAAACTGTGCTAATAACTTTTATGGTATTTTAAAACCTCAAATTACATTTGTCAAGACTGCAATGTGTGGGTTTAAGTATCTTTCATGACACTTCAAGAACCATCATAAATGTAAGACTATTTTGCATTAGCGCTGGATTTTGGCTATTACTGACAAGTATTAAGTTATTGATAACACTGAACTGTCAATTAGCATCTTTTTCTTTTGCAGTTCCAGTATGTTACAATTTCCTGGACTTTTCAGAAGCTAACACTATATATGTCCTTCAAAAATGAAAAGGAGTGTTTCTCCTTTTTCAACAAACCAACATGTTTGTACATTCACAATGAAAACATAGAACTAGTGCTTATTCATAATCTATAACTGTACAGGTCCAAAATTTAAAGTGGTATTGTCAGAACTTAAAAATTCTCAAAGTTGCTAGCAGATTATGTGCCAAAAGATTGCTCTTGATATCATCAAAAGCTGGTTTACTAACAGTACTTCCCCCATGAAACTCAGCATACTAAGAAAATTTTATGCAGCATTTTTTCTTCATCTTTTAAACTTAGAATACTCCCTGTTATTAGCAACATTTTCTAGCTGCAATTAAGTATATCTTTCCCTCTTCCTTCTAGGGATCACCAACACCCAAGCTCTAACCTCTTTATTGAGGTTTTCTTCACTTTGCATTTTGTGTATCTTCTAACATATCTTCTAACATATTTCGTATATCTTCTTGCATATCTTCTAACTTGTTAGCTACATCTACTGTCTCATATATGGCACCCGTGCTCAGGAGAGCACTTTGTCAGATCATTTTGCTTGCAGAGTTATATTTATGCAAGCAAATGGGTTCTACTAGTACAGCTCAAGTCAGATGTGCTTTTTCAGGGATTTTTGCATTTTACAACATTTATAAAAAGTAAGGATGAGGTTGCATATATGCCTATCATAACCAAACAGACTCACATTTTCTGAATGGAATGATTCAACTAGAAAGCAGAATTTCATGTAGCTATTCAAATAATAATAATAAAAAAGTAATATGTGTTACTTGTTCACAGACCAAAGTATCATTTTGGTCTTAGTGTTAATCAGATTTACAGCTCTGCTGAATGTGAGCACACAGAAAAAGCAAAAAACTTGAGGTGTTTTTTATACCATACAGAGTCCTACGATGATTGATGGATTTTAAAGTGTCCCCCAAGTTCTGCCTTAACCAATACCTACTAAACACAAGATAAACATTCTGTATGATAATTTTTAACAATTTAAGTAATACTTATCCATTCAGTTTAGAAACTATGTTGTTGTTGTTTTTTCCTGTGCGTGTCCTATGAAAACACTTTCAAACTAACAATATAACTTCAATGGTAAGATCAAGCAGACATGTCACATCATTAACAAAAACATCCATTTTTCTATTTCAGGACTTTACCTGCAACAGAGTTTGGACGAGGCATTATCAAAGATCCAGAACTTTGAGTATAAGGAACAGGACCCTCTCCCATTGGTACTTCTTTTGCCAAATTCTCAGCAGATCCAATAGCCTCCTCTTCTGCAACCGGTGAACAATTATCTGTTCTTCGATCATGACTAATCCCTTGATGTGCTCCAGCTCTGAGACTCCCATCCTTACTCCATTCCAAACTGGATCCACTACGATCATCATTTTCTGACGAACTTGTTATTGTTGCTGAGAAATTAAAAGAAACTGAAGTACACAGCAGAGGAAAATAGCCCACCGGTGCATTATAATTTTCATACTCAGATGGCATTTGGGGCCTGCAGATAACATTCAAGTAGTTATTCACTGGATATTTTGTTTAATTTGAGTAATATTACTTAATTAAAGCCAAACAACACAGCTTAGAAAAATTCAAATTGGAAAAAACACTTCAGAAAGCAGACCAAAAAAAATGTTCAGAAGAATCTAGGTATGTCTTTAGATCTGTGTAATCTGTGCCGAGGGGAAAAAAAACACCAAAACATTTATGATCTTGTATGACAGATCTATTACTTTCCCAAAATGTGTCTCAATTTCTTTTAAAATTTAAAAATCTATATATCATCTTGAAAATTTTCAAACCATTCTGTAAACACAGAAGCTACAAAAGCTCTGTAAGAAATAAGAATAGCGCGCCTAGAGCAAGAACAAAAACAAAAATGTGAATTACCAAAAAAATACATTTAAAATCAAATATTTTACACACAGAATTCAAAATTCAATTCATTGAAAACATTTGCATAGTTTTTCTAAAGTCAGAAAAGACAGGTTGTGGATGCCCCATCCCTGGAAGCATTCAGGACCAGGATGGATTAGGCCCTGGGCAACCTGATCTAGTGGGTGGTGACCCTGCCCACGGCAAGGGGGTTGGAACTAGATGATCCTTGAGGTTCCTTCCAACCCAGGCCATTCTATCATAAGTCAGAAGGCTTGCCCCAAGCCTATTTGTGACAAACAGTATTGTTTATACTGTAACATCTTGTATACTGTATAAATGATAAAACCTCAATACTGTTCAGAGATGTAGTTCACCTAACATAGACAGCTTAGCTGCATTAGGATGGCAGTCAGCCTGGACTCTCACATACCTCACAACCTGATCTTGACAGAAAACTTCTTGCAGCTGAGATTTCTACAAAGCTTCCTAAGTACTTGCTACATTTCATTACATTGGCAGAAGGAGTACAAAGATAGATACACGTTTGATCAGGCCCAGAAGAGTATATGAAAGAAATTTTAGATTAAACACTCTGATTTTTACAGTATTTCAATGTACTGCTGTATAAAGTAAATACGAGGCTCAAAAAGGTTTTTTCTGTTTATTATAAACAAATCAGGAAACATTTACAAATAATTTCTCAGTACTATGTGAAATTCTTTAGCAGTAAGATGTACCATCGTGGTTTTCTTTGCTGTAGAAGTACCACATGCCACAAAACATACAACAGTGCTGTACAGATTGTTAGCTAAATGGTGACTGCGGACCACACAGGTTTTTTGGATGCTGCATTACAGAATAGTAATTTTCCACTGCTGTAGCAATTTGCTCAATGAAAGCTGAACCAATTTTAACTGCATCATCTAGAGTGCTCTAGATAGTCCAGTTTGTTGGTTGGGGGCACAACTGTAACTAACAGAGGTCTCCTACAATATCTGAAAGTGTGAAGAATTTATACTTCTAGAATCTACTGTACTGACGTTTACTAAAACTCCACTAATATATTTGCATAAGAATGCTTTGCAAATATATACTGCTTCTTGTATGTTTAATAGTGAAATTACTGTTGAATTTAAAATATTTTAAATACTTACATTGCAGTTTCACAAAATATTTGAACAACAAATATTTAAGCAATCACTCTGTATTTTGAATGCTTGAAAGTTCAATGAGAACAGCATGTCTCTATGACAGAACACCTAATCACTCAAAATTATCTTGGAAAAAAAGTTAGGTTTAGACCAACAATCAAACAATTATTAATAAGGGGAAATAAAACACAAAAAAGAAGGGAAATAAAACATAAAAAGAAGAAGCTTGATAAGTAAGGAAAAGTTTTTGTTTTTGTTGTTGTTGTTGTTTTTTGTTTTGTTTTTTTCCTGTCTTGGTTTGATTTGGAGGATTTTTTTGTATTAATTTCATTCTTTGAAATGTGGAGGGGAAAGAAAATAGTGTATTATAAAAACTTTACAACTTAACTTCAACTAAAGATCATCGCATTATACACTTCTTACCTTGACCCAGCTTCTACAACAAAGTATTTCATTATAACTGCTAGCGTACATATGAATGTATGCAACAGAGAAAAATACAACATTGGATGAATGGGCACCAAGGGAAAAAATAACAGTTAATTGATGCTTGTTGAAATAATATCTATGTGAACTGTGGACTCCCCACAGGCTTAAGATTTTAAGTGTTACAGGTATGTATGTGATGACTCTACACTGGGCTGACCACATCATCAAAGAAATGGAAATCCTAAATTTTAATGAAACATATCTAAGTAGAATTGCCTAATACCTACATACCTACATATCACAGTGTTAGTAAAGCACTAGTGTAGTTATGAAGGTAGAACTGTCTTTGTAACTATGTCCTATCTGTGAAACCTGTTTTGCTGTAATTGTACAGCTCTCACAAATCTGTCATTTGCAGACCTGATTTGAACTATTCTATTAAAAAAAAAGCGAAGTCACTATAAAACATTAAACAAGGAAATGACCGAAGTATACTAACAGATAAATATTTTTTGAAACAAAAGACATTACTGTCTCCTGTAGTCATACACTGCTGCATGTTTATAGCAATATACACACTTGTACAATCATTTCAGTTTGTTTTATACTTGCAACAATGTAATTGAAGCATGATCCATGATCCCTGTAGATCCCTTTCCACTTGGGATATTCTATGATATCACATAAATGAGACTTTTGACCCATGATAACCATCTCTCTTAGGGTAAATGACCAGTAAAAATGATGTTACACCATAACATATGACTACTATTAATTACTTCACTTTCTAATTAAATTCAAGAACATCTATAAAGCCAGTGTGAAATGTATTAGTACTTGCCAGGAAGTACTGATAATACGTTCTTAACTGTGTTAAGGAAACGTGTGTTATCAGTACTTGGCAAGTACTACAACAACAATCAAGTTACTATTCACAAGAGCAGGCTGGCAGATACCACTTTTACTTGCAACTCCTTCTATTAACAAAAGTTGCAATTAAAAAATTAGTAAGTTCACAAATACGATAACATGACTTCAGTTTATATTGTTAAATCGAGGCATTTAAGATTTAGAATTGCTTTCTTTTACAGCATCCCTAAATTGTGCCAAACTGCTAGACCTAAATAAAACTGGAAGGTTCCTTTTGTAGATTGAGAAAGCTTCAGGTTAGGGGGCATACTGTGCCCTTCCTTTCCCCTTCCCCTGCCCCCCGACCTTTTTTTTTTTTTTTTTTTTTAAGCTTAACAGCTGTTACAAAATCAATTTTACATACCAACTCCTCAGCCAATTGGTCCCTTCTAAAAAATTGACTAAATCAATAAAGAAGAAATCTTCTTAAAACAGTTTATAACTCTAAAATTATGCTTTTTACATCTTACTCTGGCCATCCAGAGAATAATATTAAAGCAGCCATTTGAACACTCAAAGGTATAGGAAGAAAGCTTAACTGATAAGGACTCACTAAGGCAGGGAACAGAAATAGAGAAGATGGTACAAACAAGGCAGCAGAGAATTCATAGCTTTTCTTTCATACAGAAAAGACTTGCTAAAGTTATCTAATGATAGCTAACACCACACTGGATATGCATATATAGCCTCACTTCAGTCACCCAGTCTGCAGAGGATCCCGCAAATTTCACCTCTTCCTTGATACCCCATTTACACTTTGCTTTCATGCCAGTTACTCCGATGTCTGAACTGTTTCTAAACAGCTTTATTTGGATTACCCTCACAACCCTCACAACGGGGTTTGTTTTTGGATTACCCTGTAGAGGCAAACACAATGGAAGAAAGTAAAAATAATAATTGGAGCAAAACAGAGGAAATTATTTTAAAAGGAAAACATGCAGAAATTAGAATTGCACCATGAAAGCAAAAGAAGAGTAACGCACATATAACAGTGACTTTTACAGGCAAGAAATAGGATTTCAATTTTCAAGTACAGAGGATATGAAATGGGGTCTGGCTATGGCATAAAAATCAAACACTGTCATGAAGCAACTATTCAGATCTACAATATTAAGAGAAGGTTAATTTATATTAATTGCATTACTAATTAGGATGCTTACCTATAATTCCACTGTCCTTGCTCTCCAGGGTGGAGCTAGGGCTGCTAATGGTTCCACAGGGACTACCTTTGTTGGCTGCTGTTTTGCCAGCACAGCTATTGAGAGTTGAGCATGGACTATCAGTGCTAGGTGATGTAGTGCTGCTTGTGAGGGTAGAACATGGACTGACTCCTTGACTGGTTATTGTACACTGCAGTGTGAAGAAAAATGAATAGTTATTGCACAGAAGGCAGTACAATACTGTGCTGAAAATTAGAAGCAACAAGGTTAAACAAAGCAAAGAAACCATTTTCCAAGGAAAAACCTCAAGAAGCGAACACTTATCTTGATTGGGAGACTTATTGACATTTTTTCAGATAACTCTTATAATGTGTCTTAGAAGTCTAAAATATTGCTCGTCAATCCCAAACAAAAAAGGGAAATTCATTATCAACTCGAAGAGCTGCAGTGAGGCAGATTTCATAGAATCATAGAATGGCTTGGGTTGGAAGAGACCTTAAAGACCATTTAATTCCAACCCCCTGCCATAGGCGCCTCCCACTAGACCAAGTTGCCCAAAGCCCCATCCAGCTTGGCCTTGAACACTTCCAGGGATGGGACATCCACAGCTTCTCTGGGCAGTCTGTCCCAGTTTACACCCTCAGAGTAAAGAATTTCCTCCTCACATCTAATCTAAACACACCCTCTTTCAGTTTAATTACATTCCCTCGTCCTGTCACTGCAATCCCCACCAAAAAGTCCCTCCCCAGCTTTCCTGTAGGCCCCTTCTTAGGTACTGGAGGGCCACTATAAGGTCTCCCCACAGCCTTCTCTTCTCCAGGCTGAAGAACCCCAACTCTCTCAGCCTGTCTTTGTAGGAGAGGTGCTCCAGCCCCTTGATCATCTTTGTGGTCCTCCTCTGGACTCGTTCTAATACTTCCACATCCTTCTTATTACGCTGGGGGCCCTAGAGCTGAACACAGCACTCCAGCCAGGGTCTCATGAGGGCAGAGCAGAGGGGGACAATCACCTCCCTTGATCTGCCGCCCACGCTGCTTTTGATGCAGCCCAGGATACACTTGGCTTCAAGTGCACATCGCCAGCTCATGTCGAGCTCCTCATCCACCAACATGCCACACCCCCACGTCCTTCTCCTCAGGATGTATCTCAATCCATCATCTACCCAGTCTATATTTGTGTTAAAAACACTGGTACTGCGATCTTATTCACCCTTTCCTATCATTGGAATCCAATGCACTAAGAATTTTGAGGCCTGGGACAATAAGTGAAGAAAGGAAAGAGGGAGAGATTGGTAGTTAGTAAGCAGTTTAAGTTAGCAGATGAGTTTCATACAGTTACCAGCTACTTGATTCTCCCAAGTTCTACTACTACATAAATAAAAACCTTCAAACAGAAGTGAACTTCTTGGAAAGGAAAGGATGCCCCCAAAACATGCATCCATTTTAGCAAACCACTGAAATTTTCCATTCTCATCAATCACTGAGAATACCAGGAAAAAATCCTGAATACTGAAATAATGCAGAAAGAACCCTAGCTGCTCTTCAGATTCATAGTAACTTAGACTTAGCTTCCAAGACTGATGAGTCTATTCTTTTTTTCAATTCTTTTTCAAGAAAGAATGCAAGATCAACCCACAATTAAAAGAAAACAAAACGTGTAACTTGATTGTTATAATTCATTTACAATTCCATTACCATATGCCTATTAAAATAGATTATATTTTGGTAATTATCAAGTAACTGCAATTAGCAAACAGAGAAAATAAGGAAATAACATGAGTCCATTCAGAAGCAAGATGAACATTTAAAATGTTGTTTTCTGTTATCCTACCATGGCTTCATTTTTCTCTTCTATATGAGCAGATGTTGGGATCCCTTCTCCCAGTAAAAACCCCAATCTTGTCATCAATTCTTGTGCTGCAGGAGAACAGCTCGAGTCTTTATCAGGTTTTGCTTTGGAGACAGGGTGTGGGGGGGAAGTTGGTTAAAATTAGTCTTGTATTTGGAAAATGTTACAAGAGACAGAAAAAGTACAATCAAATGTAAACACTGGATCTTCTCTCAGCAGTATGTCTAACAGAGAAGCTAATGCCATTTAAACTTTTTGCCCATTAGACTTAAAATTATTGGTGGTTCTTGGATTCTCCGCATATTTGCACAAATCTAGGGGATGAAAAACAAAACAAAACAAAAAAACAAGCCAACCAAACACCACCTGTACCCCCACCAATCAAAACAGAAATGGTTAAGTGCAATTGTTTGTATGAAGACAAACAGTTAATCACTGGACTGACGATCAACACAACGACTATCATGTATCAACAGCAATAAACTCAGCAACATCAAAGCTCAGTGTCAGACTGAAATTGTATTTCAGTAATTTTAAGAAAGTTTAATTCATATTGAAAATGTGAAAAGTAGAGGTTAATAACTCAGACTTAGAATTTCACAGTAAACATTACAACTAATACCATTCTCTTTTGTTGTTTTTTATGCAATGGTGGTGACACTATTTTAGATTTCCCAGTTTTTCTGGTTACAAAAATATTTATCAGTACAGTATTTTAAAATATCTTCTGTTATCCAACAGATATAAGGAAACAGTATGGTCAAAAAGAGGCAACCGTGAATGAAAACAGTCATTGATTGTTACAGCTAACAATCTTTTCACAAACTGCCATCTCCTGCTATTTTCTTTGATGTCAACAGTTTGGCATCACCTACCAAAGCATAAAGCTCTTCCCTAACAAAAACAAAAACATCCTCTAATGACTCTGAGAAATTGCTCACAGCAGGAATTCTTAGCTATAGAAACACCAGCTGCATTACCTACTACCAGATTATATAAAATGGGATGCTCACAGGAGCATCTGTGCTGCTGCTTCCCAATCAGTGCAGTCTGAGCAAGGCACTGAGCCTGGGGATGTGATCCCAGACACCTGGAAGACCGTACAGACATCCAAGCAGTTTTACCAGTATATAGTTTGGAGACTTCATGTAACAAAAAGACCCTAATTGAGGAATGTCTCAAAGAACGAGTGATGAAAGGGAGAGAGAGATGAGTGTATGTACTTATTAATTAAGTTTAAAAGAGAAAGACAAACAAGCCTCTCAGTTGCACTACTTTCTACAATATCAAAAAGCAGAGCAGAAAAACTACGACTAATCTGTTCCTTTACTGTTTTTTTTCCTTTAAGGCTTCACTAAGCTAAATAAGTGGCTGAACAGGATATTTTTTTTTTTAAACCAAAAAAACATATGATATCTAACCACAGCTGATGTTCAGTGGGATTTGAAAGAAATGACACGTTCTTCCCCCAGTTGTATATTGTAAGAAAAACAGAGAAAACAGTAATTTTAACTGAACTGAACAGCTTACCCAGTAAGCATTACTTCAGTGTTTCAGTTTTCCTGAGTGATACAAAACTCAGCTTCCAAACACAAACATTTCACTAGTTGAACATCTTTATTTATTTCACTTTAGCTCAGTGCCTACTTAAACATACATATTTCTTAATTTCGTCAACAGTGTAAGGTTTTATTCTGGAAGATCTAATTATATGTCTTCTTCAATAACATCGAAAGGAGGAAATCTACAAAATTGGGTCTTTTTTTTAAATCAGCTGATTTCACAAACACTTTAATTGCCAGTATTATCATTTTAAAGATAACTGTAATAATCAAAATGACAATTATTATAAATAAAATGCATTTTCCAGTCAAATATTCGAAGACATGGCAATTTGCAAAACATTCAGAGATGCAAAAGCTTTAAAAAAGCTATTTCATTCCTATGAACAGTTAAAAATAAATATTATATTCAAATTTTAACCTTTTACAGGATTGAGCAAATGTTATGCATAGTAATAATGTCAGCTCAGCAGCAAAGATAAAATCCAAGAGTCAAAGGAGTTCACCCCACCAATCATTGTTTAATCCTTAAACACTAGAATTCCGTTTTGACCTTTAGCATTCTCTCTGTCTGGGAACACAACTCTGTCAAGAGGAGGATTATTATGAGATGATCTTTAGATGGAAATGACGTCTACAAGCTGTCCAAGATGTGTGTAAAAATGTAATGCCTGCACCAGCATGGCTATTAAAATGAAGGCGTAAGAGGGCTCAGGCTGATTGTAACATGTCCAATGTGGCATAAAAGAGCAGATTGTGAAAAAAATTACAGTGAGTTCTATTTTCACTATTAATTATCAAAAATAAGTGTGTTTTCTTGTTTGCTTTGTTTTTCTCCTAAAGGAACTATTTGTTTTTAAAAGTGTAGCTTTTACACTATAGAATTGAAGCAAAAGCTAAAACAAAATTTTTTCAGCTAGAACCTGACCAGCTACATGCAATGACCTTAATGTGGCCTAATAAACTGCAAAAAATAATTTAAAATAAGACGTGAAATCCATGCTATGGTGCATGTAGTTATATAACAAGTTATGGGTAATTTTGCTTTGGCTATGACATTCACTGTCAAAGCTACACTCTATTACATGCTAGTCAATTTAATGGATATGAAACTTTTCAAAAATTCAGATTAACTTTAGAGAATCAGCTTTTACCAGCTTTGCCAACACAGAAGTCTGCTGATACTGACTTCTTATTTAGCAAGCTTTTACAAAATTTCTAAAATGAAGCACTGTATCCAGTGTAGAGATACACACTTGGAATCAGTTTACATTGAAAAGAAAATGAAAAAAATTCTAGTTGACCTTTGCTATACACAGTAATCAGCAACAGTCAACATTGTTTTACCTGCAGTACACACAAATTCCAAGAATTGTGACAGTTATAAAGTTCATATAAGTATAATGGAAAGCATTTCCTCCTTACCACAAGCACGTGGAATTTGCCAAACACTCTTACAAATAAAGAAGCAAGATTTCACTATTATGCAGGATTCTTTATATCACTCTGTTTGAAATGAATAACTGTTCTTCTAAACCAAGTATCATTGAACAGATTCTTACCAGTTTGACTGGGTTCTCCTTGCTCTGCTCCTTTTCTTGGCAGTAGACCTGCCTCACCTGGCACTCTTGGACTTTCCACGTACTTGGGCTTCCTGATCGGACCTGCAATAGGAAAGAGCTGAGTATCAAATTTTTCCTGATGGACCACAAGTTTCAAATGTAAAGTGTCTATCCTCAGAGACAAATAAAGTAGAGGAACTAGTTTTTACACACAGAGCTGCTACTGTAAGAACTCAAGAGCTGTTGTACTTCTGCACTAGTGAGAAAGAAATGTTCTGTTCAGGCTTCTGGGACCATAAAGCCCACCAGAAAATCAAACCAGTCTGCTTGCTGTGACAATCCTCAAAGTCTCCAGTATATATAAAGTGAGTGACTTTATCATGTTCAAACTCAGGTAATGTCCAGTGGGCCTCCTCTGTTGATCTTTCACTTTCCATTATAACAAAAAGATAACATTGTTAGGAGTATCTCTGAAACTAAGCGAGAAATCCTACAGGCAGACAGTTTGCAAAATTAGCACACTAAAAAAATTGCACTAAAAATTTCTGCTTTCATAAAACAATAGCATTCCCAGTTTATATTAAGTTTAAATACACAACCTCTACTATTAAAAAGAGCGGTAAAACGAGTGGTGCATTCACACACACACAAACACACTTTTAAAAAATTAAATTGATTCCCTCTTTGCTCTCCCTTTCAGCTTCATGCTTTGGTTTCAGGCTGTTTATGAACCTATTTTTTTGCTGAACATGGGTTAGTACGTTAGCAGCAACTGCAGGAAATGTTAACTACACAACTGTGCTTCCGGTCAGCAAAGTGTCTAACTGAAAGGGAACGATGCTGCCCTCTAAAGGTTTAACAGAAAAAGCATACTGGTGCTATTATATCAATATCTGCTTGCACTACAACCACAAAGGAGAAATTTTCATCTTAATTTAGCAGTTGATAGTACTGGAAGGTAGGCTGCTACATTGATACGTCATAGAACTGAAACTCTACCATGTACTTATCCACAACCTGAAAAAATATGTCAGTAGAATTTTGTAACAAAAGCATTTGCAACACTAAGAGTTTTGGAAAAGCATAAACATGGTACTTCGCAAAGTTACACACTGGAAAGCTAAGATATTTAAATGGCATAGGGAATGCAAATATAATCTGTGGTACTGAAAACTGAAGGTACTAAACCTGAATTTTTGTCTTAAATTTTCACTAGTACAATCCCATTTTTATTTTTATTTTTTTGTAACGTGCCTAATAAAGCCACTTGAAACTTTCAAAGTTTTAGTGAGCTGGAGGTGTAGTTTGTGATTCTAACGTATCATTCAGAGCAAACTAAGTATTAGCTAGAAGTCCCTAGAAACACAGTTAGTTACTAGACTTAACAAAAAATCTGAAATAGAGGTATTTCAGGAATTTCCCCAGCTCTGACAACAGATAATGATTTACCCTTCTTCTGAGCCCCGTTTGTCCCCATCTAAAAGAAACCAGAGTTGAACAGAAATATTAATGTAAATGTAATTAAAGCATTTAAGCACCGCAAAATGCTTTGACAATTTCAAATACTGTCTGACAGCAGAGGAAGGACTGGCTCCCAGGACTGCCATGCTCTCTGGTGGTCTTCCAGATCCTGAAATAACACATCTCCCCACAAGCTTTTGTTCCACCCTACCCATTCCAAACTGTCCTTTGAACAGGACTCCAAGTCCCAGCCCAGCTCACTGTCGGAAGTGCTCTTCTTCTCTCACTTTCCTACTGTATTCCACTCTTGGTTTCCCAGTACATTTCACTCTGTAGTTTAAGTTCAGTAGAAGAGACACCAGACTTTGACAAATCTACAGCACAGCAGGATCTCGATCTTCATCAGGAGCATGTAATTATTACTAACATTCTTAAGCATTAACAATTATCAACAGTATACTACATATGCCTAGTTTCCCAGATCTTACACATACTGAAATGCATTACAGTTTCCATGTTACTGATGATGTTTATAAGCCAGAATTAAAACTACATTCAGAAGTCTTTTTTTAAAAGCACTTACCAAAGAGAAAATCAAAGGCTACAGTGACTCAACTTTCCACTCATGGTAACTTTTGGCTTTCAACAAACATTCCTGTCAGATTCTTTATTTAGTCAAACTTATGACACACTTGAAAGCAAAACAAAATCCAAGATCTCAGTCAAGCGTCTTCTCTGGTTAAACTCATTAAGTTTGTACTGACAAGCATTAAGCAACTGAAGCTGTAGAATCAAGTTCCACAGATGTATTTCCAGGAATCCCCTTTCACCAGCAACAATGCTGATAGAAGGTGATATTCAAGTACAAATATATTTCTTATATTTCTCCATAACAAACTACTGACAAGACTCCTTGATGGTTTTTGTCTTCATTGTCTTGGGGAGGGGAGTAGGGTTTGTTTCAAATAGGAAATAGTCAGTAAAATAATACATAGTACTCAAACCCAGTAAGCCTTGTAAGAAGCAGGCTATAACACCGCGGCAGAACCTGGATTTTATTATTATTATTAAACTCTGCAGTTTCCAAGTAGTTTTTCTTCCTGTCTCTGCCAGTTGCAGAACTAAGGACTGGATAACTGAAGGCCTTTTGCAAACACTTGAACTTACGTGGTAGAGCTTGGCCACCCACCCGAGTAAAACCACCACAGTCCTTTTTGGCACCCAACGTGGGGCTCGAGGAATTTGAGATAAGGATGATAGTTGAGAGAAGTAACAGGCAAAACATGGACTGGATGATTGTTACAAATGTAATAGTTGTGAAGGAATTTATTTAGTTAGAGTGGTGAAGGGATGAGGGATGCTGTGTGTGTAAATTGTCCACCTCGTCAGTGTTGTGATGATGTTATGTTTATTTTGGTGGGGGAAATTCTTTTTCTTTTTGATGTAAATCAAGTTTGTGAAGATTGTGATGATTGTAAAGTGAGAGAATATTGTGATTATTCTTAACTATGCTTTTCACAGAGGCAAGGGGTGGAATGTAGTGGGTTTACGTGGCAAGGTTTTGGTAGCAGGGGGCCATAGGGGTGGCTTCTGTGAGAAGGATCTAGAAGCTGCCCCATGTTTGGTAAGGGCCCACTGCTGACCAGAGCTGAGCCAATAAGTGATGTTGTTTTGCGCCTCTGTGAGAGCATATTTAAGACGGGAAAAAAAACGCTGCGCCACTCAGCAGCTGGGAGGGTGAGTGGAGTGAGGAACAGCCTTGCAGGCCCAAGGTCAGTGAAGAAGGAGGGGGAGAGGTGCTCCAAGCACCAGAGCAGGTCCCTTGCGGCCTGTGGTAAGGACCGTGGTGACGCAGGATGTCCCCCTGCAGCCCATGGAGTACCACAGTGGAGCAGGGTTCCACGCTGCAGCCTATGGAAGAGACTACAGTGGAGCAGGTGGACCTGCACCAACGGAAGCTGCGGCCTGTGGAAGACCCCTGCTGGAGTAGATTCCGGGCCGGACCTGTAGGCCGTGGAGAGGAGACCACACAGGAGCAGGTGACCCAGCAGGAGCTGCTGCCCGTGGGGGACCCAGGATGGAGCAGTTTGCTCCTGAGGGATGGACCCCATGGTATGGACCCATATCTGGAGCAGTTCTTGAAGAGCTGCTGCCTGTGGGCAGCCCACGCTGGATCAGTTTCGCAAGTACTGCATCCTGTGGGAGGGACCGAGAGTGACCGAGAAGGAACGGCAGAGAAGAAGTGCTATAGACTGAACACAACCCCCATTCCCCCGTTCCCCTGCACCACTCAGGGGGAGGAAGAGTGGGGATGGGGGGGAGGTGCTTTTGGTTTCTTTCCTTTGTGTCTCACTTCTCTAGCTTGTTAGTAATAGGCAATAAACCTTACTATCTCCCTACGCTGAGTCTGTTTTGCCCGTCACGATAATTATTGCGCGATCTCCTCATCCTTATCTCAACCTTTGAGCCCTTTTCATCCTATTTTCTCCCCGCTCCTCTTTGAGGAGGGGGAGTGAGAGAGCAGTTGTGGTGGAGCTCGGCCACCCACCCAAGTAAAACCACCACAATTTAATGAGAAGTTATACAGTGGTAGGCCAGGAAACGCTCCCGTTCAGGACCTGAGTCCCAGTTACTTCCCTGTCTATGCTGTAATGTAGTGCCAGAACTCTGGCTTTAAGCACTGACTGGTGCCTCTCAAAGCCAGAACTGAAGCCAGAAAGCTTCAAGAAAGCTAGAGATAGTTGCTTGTAAACCAAGTGCAATTCACAATATTATGATAGTTTTAAAATAAAATAGCCTGTAATGTACTGGATTCAGAGGAAAATGATCCAAAAAAGCTCCAAACAAAAGAAGCAAACTGAATTTCAGTCCTAGGGGATAACCACCTCACTGTGCTACTACCACCATGCCAATTGCTTCTTAGTTACTTCAGTCCTTCAGGTCTCAGCTTCTTCCTCTCCCACCAGTAACAGAAGGATGAGTAATTACTCTCACAGAGTCTAATACTTCAAAGCGCTGGATAAAATAGAACTGTCTCTTGACAATTATTCTTAGTATGTGGTGTGCAAGGTGTACAGCGTGCAAAAACAACTCCAGCAAGCTTGCTTCCCTCCTCTTATCCTCCTTTAATGCTACAGTACAACTCTGGACTGCACTTCTGTTTTTCAGTTTTTCCTCCTTTTTCTAGTCAGCTGATCTCCCTCACTAACAAAGTAAATATCATTTGGAAAGCACTAGGGAAAGACTGCAGGATTGATGTTAACCATACCACAGGGCTTTGATAATGTGGTTTTCTTGGCTGCAATTTAAGTCCTTAGGTAGTCATCTTCTAGTTGGCTCAAAATTCAAGAGCACCCCAAATTTCTCTGAGACATCCCATATTTTATCATGAAACACAGCATATTCAAGCTATGACACTTGTAGCCATACCAAGTGTCCCATACCTTGACCAACAGCCTCAAGTTGTGCCAAGGGAGGTTTAGATTAGATATCAGGAAGAATTTCTTCATCAAAAGGGTAGCTAGGCATTGGAACAGGCTGCCCACAGAGTCGTCATCACCAGAGGTATTGAAGGTGTGTGGATGTGGCACTTAAGTACATGGCTTAGTGGTTGCTTTGATAGTGTTAGGTTGATGGTTGGACTTTTGATATCTTAAGGCTCCCTTCCAATCTAAATGATTCTATGATTCATTTTGGCAGTAGCCTCAGACACTACAATAGGTCTCCGAAATCTGCATCGATTTCTTGCTCATTTCCATGGGTAGTTTAAGGCCAATGTCCACTTTTAAGAAAAGTTGCAATTCTCCACATTTCTTCTACATTTACATAGCTGACCCTACTTTGTGAGCAAGAGGCGGGCTTAGTGACTTCCTGAGATCCCTTTCAACTTGAGTTATCCCAAGAACCCTAAGAAACCCACCTTTCTCTGCTTAGGTTCATGCAAATAGCAAAAAGGAACTGCTTCCAAATGATCTCAAGACTGGAGCACAAACCTGAAGTCTTAGCTAAAACTAGTTCTCTTACCCAGTCTATTCTCAAGTGTCAGGCATGCTGATTAATTTGTTTATTGATTAAAGCTCTTAATTTATGCTTAATTTAAAATTAACTAAAAGTTCCACTGTGCATTTATGGAAGACTCTTCCTGCAGTCATCCTCTGCATTCACTAATTCCTTTAAAAACAGAAGTTGCTTCCTATCTCTGTTCAAGCATGGCAGTACGAATAATTTAGCTCAGTAAACATTTACTTCAAAGGCAGCAGCAGTCTCTTTAATTCACACCATAAATTCCAACAACCATTTTTTGGAATCTCCTTTATAAACCAGTATTTTCTATCTTTTAATTGACCCTCCTAAATTAGAGTGTAATCAACTATCATCTCTGTAAGAACGTGAATATTTTTTAGTTATGTGGCTCTAAGTTTACCAATTCAAGCAATGTTCATTCTAGCTTTATAGGAGAAAAAACTCAACTTACTGTGACATTTTTTCATTTACTGCTCCCCTTCCCAAAAAAAGTCCTCCTGCTGAAACCCGTTTTTCCTTGTCCTGTTTTTTTTTTTTTTTTTTTTTTCTGCTCCTTTATCCACCTCCTCAATGAACTGTTTCATTAAGGAAGCTTTTGACTCCAAACAAACCAGTAGCTTTAGTTCTGCCAATAATTTTTGGCTCTTTAGTAACTTAAGATATAGTTTCTCTCTTCCCTCCTTTTATAGTTACAGTTGAAGATTGAACTGCAGCCAGAAGCACTGGTACTCTTCCAAGCTCTTCAAACAAAAAACTCCCCCACCTCCAATGCAAATAATTAAAACACAATGTCACTCACACAAGGTTGTGCAAACAGGACTGTACAGCGTTCTGTGTTCCAGGGAAGAAGCTCAGCTTGCTCTCCACAGTTTTGCCTGCCCATGGGTTATGAGATTCAAGGGGCTGAGCTACTTGAAGATTGATGGGCAAAACAGCAGCTATTACCACACATGCACTGCAGCAAAGATGTCCCTGTCAGTTGGGCACATTTGTCAGCACATCTGTCCAGTAGAATAGGAACAATAAAATAGCTAGCATACTGATCTCTTAAGATATGGAGATGGACTTCAGACTGATCAGTTCAAGCCTGAACTCCTACCCAGAGGGGTAGTGGACAAGAGAAAGGGAATGAAGAGTGGGATGCCAGCAATCAGAATAACAGATTCAAAAAAATACACTAAACCCAAGTTCTTTGTCGGCTCAGGGGGCCCCCAGACCAGCAATTTCCCAATCCGTTCTGAATAGATACCTCTAAGCTTGCTAAATACTAAGGTCCCCAAGAGCTTTTCTCAGTGAGATCAGTCCAAACCGGAGAACTGATAATTACATTATTCATGGAACAGATAGGTTAAATGATGAAAAAAAAAATCTTAGTTTAAAGGGACAGAACTAAACTAACACACTACCCACAGTACATCTGCAGCTAATACACTCTGGCAAAAGCATTCTATCCTCTAAATCATATGGAGTAGAAAACTACCTGGAGGTATACAACGTTCAAAGGGGGACACATTTACAGTAGAACATCTTTTCCTACCATTGCATATTACATAAACTAAACAGAAAACTGAAATGGCCCATAAGGCAAAAATAATCCTTCAAAACTAGCAAACATTCACTTGAGTAAGGATAACATGCCTGTCAGCAATGAGGCAAAAAGTATTTTTACATAGTTTTGAATTTTTAATTAAACTGTTTGTTTGGATATACACAGTGCTTGAATGCAATTTTACAAACTGTATATTTTCTGCTATTTCCTTTCTCTCCCTCATAGTACTGCTGTGATAATGACACGGTATATTACCAAAATTTACTAAGATGTTCAGAATGTTTACAATACCTTTTGTTTAACAGGACACAGATAAAGAATTTGCTTTCTTTCAAGCACCACCTATGAGCGTGCAACTTTCTAAAAAGATAGGGAACGAAATATAGAACATACTTCCATCATTAACTGAATCACTTTTGATAGAAATGCTATTTTTTCAACAGTTTTATGCCGTGGATAATCAGACTGTGAGTGGATGAAGCAGTTATGGAAGGAAAAGGTTTGTCCACATCCTACTCTAAATGATAACACACTGAAGAAATGACAAGGCATGGTAACTCTTGCTGTTCGGATAGTGGAGAATACAAGCAAAAAGAAGAAATTAAATCAAAAAACAACAAATCAAAATATATCCCTCAAAATTTGCAGATTAACACCCACTTGGAAATATGCAGAAAGAGCAAGGAAAGGAGAAGCCGTAAAAGCAAGTTGTTAATTATTTTACATTGAAGTTTTTACTCTTCTAGGCATCACAAACTAGAATCTAATTCTGTGAAAGAGTCTGAATGTTAACACCAGTTACACAAAAACACAAAACATTTTACAGTGCATTTCTTACTGAAAAACGTTCCTCCACATATTATTTTAAAATATTTTAACCAGGAATATTGTTATTCACTGTTCATTTAAGCTTAATTAAATAATTATTTTTAAATCAATTGCCACAGGTGCAGGACTGGATAAATACTGACTAGAGTATAGACACATTTGCTAGAAAAGTGGAAATGTATTAATTATGAAACCCTCAAAATTAGATGTTTTCATGAACATTCGTGCAAATAACTACTGGTTAATTACAGCTTCTGTTTTTGAATTAATAACTCTGAAACACAAAGTCGGGAAAATCTCACTGATTTTAAATTTACGAAACAAAATCTTTTAATAAATTATTCAGACTCAATAAAAACTTAGGAAAAACTCTTCATTAAAAAACGTGTAGCATTTAGTGATATACTCTTTCATTATTACCCTTGAATATGCAGTATATTGCTTCAGTCTAGCAGACACTAAAGAGAATTTCTATTCAAGGAAATAAGTTATGCAAGTGTATCACGTTATAGTCCCTTCCAACCCAAACCATTCTCTGTTTCTGTGGTATACATATGACCATCAGCATGGTTGATTTATAAGAAGTAGAACTAAAGAACAGAAACAAACGTAGAACAAATGATATTTCAAGAGACATTTTTTTTTCCTTTGAAAATATGCAATGCAATAGAGCAAGACCATTAAAAGGAATTAACAATACTGTTTACATTGAAATATACATCCGTAAACTGGGAGGATTGAAGTTAGAATTTTATTCTACCGCAGTTTAGAATAACTTACATCTATTATTCTACCACATCTTTTTATTCTACCACTACTTACATCTTTTATTCTACCACAGGTTAGAATAACTACATCTTAACTTTGCAACACTTCTTTAACTTCCCATGTAATCATTGATGCTTTTATCCACCATATCCTGAAAAAAACTCAATCTGCTATTCATATGCTACTGAACATAGTGCTCTGCAATCTGTACAGCCAGTATTCTCGTTTCCTATTACTCCCAGATGCTAGCTAGATCATTTACATTAAACCATCTTCCATCAGCTTTAATTTGTTGAAACTCAAAGGAATATCACAGAATGTTTCTACCTGCGCCCCATCACCCGGTTAGGTATTTGTACAAAACAATAACACAAAAGCCAGTGTACCCAAAGCACTTCATAAACCAAAGAAATCTCCCCCCTCCCCCCTTTTTTTTTTTGTCTATATATCACAGTGAAAAGATTTTAAAGGTGTTGTGAATACAGCTTTCCATTTAAAATTTAGCAACTCTTACACGTTTCCTTCAAGAGAAACAGAAGCCTCTACTTTGCTTATAAAAGTGCATCACTAATCCAAATGGAGTTACTAGGTTGGTCAGATATTATCTTGAAACTAGCTACAATGCAGCTAGGTTTTCCCAACAGTAACAAAACTAGGAGTTAGATCCTGACTTTCCTTCTTTGGCAAAAATCCCATTTCCTTCTACATTAAAAGGCAGGATAAAGTCTTTTGAAGCTGTTTATTATGCAAATCACTTGCAGCAAGAGACAAAACATCAAAACACTTTCTGTGACTCAAAATTTTACCTAAACTATCAAATACTGACAGACAACTTAAACTGAGAGCACTTAGCAAATTGTATTTACTATCCTCTGGTAATACTTTGAGCAAGATTTTTTTCTTTAATTTTTCTTTAATTTTATGTAAAATGGGTTGTTAATCAAGACCTTTCTCGGTGCTGACAAAAAACTTTTGCCAGTCTTTGTTCTTAAACTTTATAAATTTTACAACAAAGAACTTCAAAACTGTTGAGTGTTTGCACAAGTATTAGGAATATGGACAATTTCACCTGACGCTCAAGCTTTGACCTGAGTGAACTCAACTGAGCTGTTGTGTTGGAATGATTTATATGTGCAGAATGCTGATAAAAAGGGAACCAGATGAAGCACCTTATTTAGTAAGGCTCACATATAAGTACATGGTCATTACTAACAATGCAACCTCTAAAAATTACTAAGTTTCTGGCCACAACTTCAGCAGTTATTTAACTATTAATACATTTATATGTGTAGATACAAGCAAAATAAATTAGCTTTAAACCATAAACAACTTTCTGAAACAAATATTGCCTTAAAATTGTATGCTTAATAGGTATGCCAAATATTTACAATCATTAGTAATAACAGGTCACTCTTACACTGCTGTTAACATATATATGAACATGGGGTTTTGCAGTTGTCGTAACTGAGTTACTAATTATAAATTATCAGTTTTAAACATATTCAGACATTTCAATAAAAGTATTTACTACACAAATTAGAATGATTATTTGCCATATGAAATAATACATTCCATTTAATCATCAACTATCTTTTCTCTTTCTTTTTTTAACCTGAGAACATGCAAAAGCCTTCACTGCTCTTGTTCTCATTGCAAAAGATTAACATGACTTTACTGTGTTACTTTATATAAAGCATCAGAAAGTGTTACTTTTATATTGCATCAAATCTGAATCAGAATACTATGAAGATTTGAGTTGTTCATTGGTTTCATGTTACCTGGGGACTTTTTGTTTGATCTTGACTGCATCAAATAAGACTGGCGTGGCAGCAGAGGTGAAGATGGAAGAGACATTGAAACTCCTTTAGCCAAGTTCATTCTGTAAGTATCCTCAGAGACCGGCTGATTGCCAATGGGGAAATCTGCATTGTGGCCAGATGTTGCAACAGTCTGCAAGGCATTCTCTGGGCAGGAGTCACCTGCTAAAAATAAAATGTTGTCATCTCTTACGTGATATACCAAAAGAAGATTCAGTTTCATTGAAATACAAGTTTTTAACACAGAAAAATATACATTTGCCTGCACCGAGTCAGCATGATCAGACTGCTCACTGTGTGCCCTCCACTGTAGAATCCAGATAGAAAATCTGCTAGAAATATTTAATCTGCTAGAAAAATTTAAAATAGAAAATCAAGAAGCAAGATTTTATTTTACTGTAGTAAAGATAGCAAGAGGGAAGAAAAAAAACACTCACTTTCAACAAAACAACAATTTTTCAGATTTCATTCTTAGAGGCAAAACTACAGTTCTTATGAATACAAAATTTTCTCTACAGATTAAAGGTATATTAGGATTACCATGACATCCTTAAATTCAATGACTATCTGAAAATGTATTTTTTTTTTTAAATGAAAAGTAGTTAGAAGATAAATTTGATTGGGTGACTGCCCTACACTTAATTTAAAAGGGTCTCACAAAAAAGTACACTTATAGACATTTTAGCCTTTTTATTTTTGTTGCAAAACAGAAGTCCAGTTATGTACAATTTGATAGCTTCTTTTATTTTTTATTTATTCATTTTTTAAGTCTCAGAAACAAAGTATTAGTTCACAACATACTAAGTAGCAGATCAAAATAGGGAAATGCACTGAAAATAGACATATCCTGATAGTGCAGAAAATGCAAGTTCAGCTAAATTAAAAATGTTTTTGAAACAATGGAAAAAATATATTGAATCATTATTGTGAGCAAAGACAGCAGAAATAGATATTGAAAGTGCTCAGTTTTTCCTAGTCAGATGACAAAAACAGCTGAAAATAAAAAAGTTAACTAACTGCAGCTTTTTTTATACTCAAATTAGGGTATTGCTCAATAATTTACACAAATTGCTGTCTAAATTGAATTGGTTTGATCAAAGGTAAAAAAAACAAAACCAAACTGATGCAAAGAGGAGAGACAGTACACAGAGTATTTTCTGGATTAATCTGTGCAGCAACAAGCAGCACAGTTGAAGTATGGGAATCCAAAGTACAAGAACAGACAAACAAAGGTAAAGCCATTTATTTTCAAATACGAACTTTCCATGTGATTATTTTCTTACAATAAGGAAACATTTCAGATAGATGTGCCTCTGTAAAATCTGCCTTGTGAGAAACAAAGTTGTGTTTTTGCAATAGAAGGTGTTTTTGCAGTGGAAAATTCCACTAACCTTGCATATTCAAAAGCGATTTATGCAGGCATGACAGTAGCATAGCAGCGGGGAGTATGTTAAGTAGATAAGGGGAAGGTCCCGCTGTCCCAAAATAAAGAGGATAGCTAAGAAAAACAGGATGAGCAGTACGAAATCAGTAAAAACAAATCACAGGCCCTCTAGTCAAGAGAGAAGGAAAAAAAAAAAAAAGGAAAAGGAGAAATTAACGGTTAGTCAAATCAAATTGTACATATAGGGTATAGAAGTGTGTCAAGTATGTTGTGAACCTGTATTACTCAGCCAACAAGGAAACGGGAGAAATCAGGTGTCAGGTAATAGGGAACATGAGGTTATGATAAACTTTTACTGTGCGCTCCTGCTTGCGGGATACCTGCCGTTGCAATTGAGAATAAAACTGCTTCACAGAAAACCCTGTCTGAAGAAAACTGAGATGATTCTCACAGACTTTCTTGTTGATTCAGTTGTCATTCAACTGTTGTTGCCTTCAATTTATAAGAGTTCTTCTCCTACCATATGCCACTATAGGGATCCTTAAGTGCATACAATAAACTTCCCACTGTGATAGATGGCAAAACCCAAACTTGCCCTTTGAGAAAAGTAAAAATATTTTTGCCAATTTAACTACCACTCTCTTTTTCAGAAGTACACATGAAAGATGAGAAAACCAAGCAGGCCTGAAGTTTACAATCTAATTCTGTATTTCTAAAGCTGCAAAAATTTAAGCTATTGTGTTTTTTTTTTTTTCTAGGCATACTATTTCCTCACAAGAACTATACATGACAGCTATGTAGATCTATTTGTAAGATAAATGACCTTGAAGAATGCTATAATAGATTCAAACTTTTTTTTTTTTTTTTTTCCTAAAACAAATTGTATATGTGAAACTTACTCTCTTACTCCTCCGAAGCCAACTTAAAAATCACATTCCAAAGGTTCTCTTCGTTCAGACAAAATTCATAGCGACAGGTAATCAGGTAATTATTTCAAGGAAACAGCAAGCAAGTTTAACCAAGTCAGGACAGAAATTAAAAACTAAATAACTAACTTTATATTATTTTTTAAATTTCATTGCAACAATTACAGGAGTGTAACTATTGGTTTAAAGTCCTGGGAACTAGAAAAACACCTTCAACATTTGAGCAAACTAGCTGTAAAACACCAATCTTAAAAGAAAAACAAGTACTAGCCAAATATATAACTAAAATAAAAAGCTAAAAAATTTCAGAGGCTATAATTGCATATCTCAGCATTTTAGAATCTCCTATCTACATCACTGAGTTCCCATTATACTTTCAGTGAAATCAAGAAGCTAAGGGTTTTTTTCTCTGTTCTTTTAGAATTAAACTTTGACAATAGCTGTTTTTAAACACAGACTTAATATTAGGTACGTTATTGATTATGCAATACAGTACCCTCAAGTTTGCCTCACAAATTGTTGAAGAACACAAAGAAAACTGTTACGATGCTCATTTCAGTTTTTCCTTTGGATGCAAACAAAAAGCAAGGAAGTAGCTCATTCATACAGGTAACTACAAAGAGAAAATACTTGAGAAAATACAAAGAGAAAATGTCTTTTTTTTTTTTTTTTTTAACTGGATATGTTGTCATAGGTGTAATTTGGAATTTGTGTAAGTATTCCAGCTGGAATGCTAGAGAGAGGGTGCAAGAGACAAGAGAACAAAGAGCGGAAATTACTTCCTCCCCCTTCAGGGTTAATAAATTCACCTACAACTCCCTTTTACTGTGAAGGAAGCAAGCAGTGTTTAACTCATTGTCCTTTTAACAAAATGCATGAATTTTAATTTATCCTTCTCTATTGTATACAAAATGTTACACACCATGGAAAAGCCCTACAAAATTTACTAACACAATGCTAAATACAGTTCTGTAGCATATCTCTAAACAATAAATTTAGATTATTTTAGATTATTATGACAATAATTTGAAACGTTTTACAGTCTGTATATATACTATTGTCTTAGCAATCTTTTTTACAGCAACACTGTTTTTTCTTCAGATTTTGTTTTCCTGACACCACCAGAGGTACTGTGGGGAGAGGTACAAAGATTATGGCTTGGATTGTAATAGTATGATTTAAAAAAAAAAAAAAAAAGAAAAAAAAAAAAAAAAGAAATCCAAAGTGCGTGTAGAAATTCTCCTTTTCAATTACTTCTTTTTTCTAATTTTACAAGTTTCTGCTTGCTGTCATTCATACACCTATGCTGTTAAGGTACTATAGCTCTTTAACTAGAGCAAAAATTTTTACGTTGAGAAAACCCAACCATATTGACTTCAATTTATGAGGATATAATTTCCTCAGTGATGCTGGAATCATACTTAAACACTGATTAATTCTACTGAAGCAGAAAAAAAGTAGGTTATAAATAAAAACTGCTAAGGATACAATGGAATAGCAGAGGAACAAACCCTGTCAGACAGCTATTAGACATAAACCATTTCAAGAAAGCAGAAACTGCACAGTCCTCATCCAGGAACTTTCTAAAAAGCTGTTAGTGGAAGGCTATGCTAGCTAGCAGACCAGCCCCTCACCTGCAGCCCCAAAAAACAGGCAACAGGAGTAGATGGTAACCAACAGAGCTCCTGCACCACGACCTGCCCAGCACCGTCCCAGGCACAGGCACAAACCAGACCTTCTAGGGGAAGAATTCCCCACAAACCCCAAAGATTCAAGAAGGACTCTCACAGTAATAATAAATGGAAACATTTAGGGTTTGAATGCTAAAACCTTACGTGGATTCAAAGGGCTGTTCACAAGGAAGTAATTTGTTGATGCAACTAAAAGCGACCTGCAGTTAAGGAAGCCCTCAAGACCCCAACAGGCAGAGGCTGGCAAGAGGGTGCGCAGCACAGCAGCTTGCTTTGTTCTCTCTTCCCGAAGCATCTTCTTACGGCTGGCCTTCCCACTGGCTCTCTCCCTCACAACCATACACATGCTCCGTCCCCCCGCCCCGAGGAAGCAAGGGATAAAGAAAGCAGGGGAGCAGGTGGGAGAGAGCGGGGAGCCACAAAGAAGTAAGTGTGTCAGGGGAAATGGTGCAGATTATTTGGAAATACATCCTGCCTCTAGCTGGTACTAGCAGGAGGCTCACCCATCACCGCAAAGCGGGGTCACAGCAGCAGGAACCGTGGTTTCACACCAAGGTAAGCCCGTGAGATGCTGAGTTCCCACAGAGTTAGCCCAGTGCAGCACCTGCCTCAGAGGAAGCAACTTTATATAGGCTTGTGGGTCTGTATCACAGTGAGAGCTGCAGGACAAAAATCAGAGGCAAAGATCTTTGGATGCAGCAGATGACTTCCTCAATGTCTTGGTCCTATGGGATCTCCTAAACCAACCTACATATTTTGTTTTTCTAGCAGTACAGAATGAAGGCATGTTCTATATCTACAGAGGTAATGTCATTTATGGCTGGCTATAGCTCTATTACTTTTCTACTTATGTGGGCTGGCAAACTTCATTTTATATACTTATAACATCCTTTCTTAAGTGTCAGAATCTGTTCTTTATACTTAATTTATCCTAATCACGTATTTTCTATTTTGTATAAATTGGGATGATGACCAAACCTACACATTTTATCCAACTTACACAAAAATTCCCATAAGATACTTGGATCTACATATATGACAAAACTGACCCAAAATTAGCAAGCCTGACAAATCCACAAGGTAATAATACTTTATGCTTTCCACAGAACAATTTGATATTAATGAAACAGTACTAGAAAAAATATATGAGAAGCAGCTGTCAAATTACACTTCTTTTGTAACAATGGCAGAATGTAATCAGATGTCACTGACTTAAGCTATTTGTAACTAACTGAAAGGTTAATAATTTTAAACATTTTAGCCATCAGAACTATGCTGTTTATTGCTTTAAATTTACATTACATTTCTTGGTCTCTACCCCAGTGTAAAAGAGACAAGCATCAGTTCTGCAATAGGCGGAAGATGACATCTCACAAGTTTTCTACCGATGTCAAATTAAAACATAAGGAATGATCCTGCGAAGTCCCAGTTCCTATTTTTGAAACCCTCTGAGCTGCATATTTTCCACCGCCTGGACAACAAAGTTTCGTAAACATCAGACAACCAGAGGTCTTATTCAGTTGTCAAAATAACCATAAAAAAACAAAACAAAACAAACAAACAAACAAACAAAAACTTTATAGCTTTAAAAACCACACACCAAAAGCTTTGAGAATGAAAACCAAATCCCAGTTTAGTTGTACCTAGGGATGCAACTGAAAGGCTTAATCACATTAACAGATTTTTTTATTATTATTTTTTTAAAGATACAAAAAGCTACAAGGATGGCTGACTAAAGTAAATGATTTGGTAGAGCCTAAAATCCTTAAAATAAAACCTGAACTTTATGATTAAACTAAACCTTCTATTGAACGGAGAGGATAACTAAAATAAAAACCTTTACAATATATATGCCACTATTAAACAGAATAAAACACATTTTTCATTCAATAAAAGTTGCTTAGAAACCAGAAGAATGGAAACTACTTTACCAGAATGCATGAAAACTAGAGTATTGTGTTGATGCTAGAATTCAGGTTATTTTATCATAAAGGAGCAGGATCTCAATCTTCAAAACTGTGAAAGCTAAAACCGCCAAAAACATAGGTTCATTGACTAGGTCTAAATATTGACAGCAACTACAGGACAGACAATATTCTACAGTTATCTCTCAGTATTAAACTCTGAGATAGACAATTTGTCCTCTTCTCCCTTAATCTACATGCTTCAGTGAAACAAAAGAGTCCTGGCCCATTTAAAAATATTTCTGACATAAAACTGTGCTATACCAGAAGTAAACTTAAGTTCTGCTTAAAGACGCTTTATAAAAGCACCCTCTGGCTTATAAAGCTTCCTAGCATGCATCACAGGGTAAAGAGCACCAAAAATAAACAAGAACTTGACTCTTAACTGCCCAGATCTGACTAGGTAGGACTCTGGTATAAAGAAGCTATAAGCAAATGTTGCTATGCAACAGCTGCAAACTTCACACTTTCCTAACACTTTTGGGGCAGGAGACTGGAAAGTGATAAAAACCTGGGTGCCACAGCAAACTTCCCTTGGTAAAAGAGAATATTAACAGGACTGGTCTAGGACTGCACGACTACCAGGCTCACTGCTGGCTTACATCAGCAGTCCTCAGAGTTCAATAAACAGTTGAAAAGGCAAGAAATAAATCAGTATTCTCTACAGAAAAGAACACTCTTTTAGTGTTAACTTAAAAACAAACAAACAAAAAAATCAAAAACCACTGAGTTTTAAAACAGGGAAATAAATAGAGGTTAATAGGACCACTGAAGTTATTTCTATGCATGTTTCAAAAGCAGGATCACGGTGTGGTCCTCCCCCCGTCCCCCCCTTCATATCTACGTGGGATTTACCACTGGAATTAGCTTCTGGGAAAAGACATTCACCACATAAAATACTCACTGCTCAGCAAAAAATGAGTTTAAATTCTTAAATAACTGTCAGCAGACATAGAAAATGGGCAAAGCAACATAGAATAATCAAAAACAGCTCCATATTTTAAGCATGAAACAATGCCTCTTCTGTTGCAAGATATTTTTAAAGCAACAGCCAAAAGTCACACTGAAGCTTGAAAGTATTCCAGTAAGAGTTCAGTGCTCTGGCTACTGGATATATACTTTACCTTTGCACTTAAAATTCAAAGCCTAACATCATGAAGAGTTTGGACAGAAAATGTCAATTGGATTTGCATATTTAGTTTTAAAACTATTAAAACTAAATAAAACTTCAAAACTTTAAACTATTTAATTATTTCAAGCCTTTCAATTTGCCAAGAGGACATCTGAAGGTATCATTGCTCTCAGCTTAGTTACAAGTATATTGAGTCAGATACCAATGTTTAATGAGATATAAGACATAAAAAGTGGGGATCAGAAGTCCATTCCAACTAAGCAAGTTCTACACAGGCAAATAACCCTGAAAACACTGAATTTTAATTAATGATTAAACAAATATGGATCTTAATAAAAGATTATGCCTTCTTGCATAGGAACTTCACTTTGAAAGTAGCAATATAGTTGCCATTAACAAAAAAAGTATCAGGAAATTTAAACACGTTTAGGTTTATCATTCAAAGTGCTGCACTAGCACTGTTGGTCAGGTATATAACAGTAGCCTATGCTAACAGGAATGGCAGAAAGAAACAAGAATGGCAGAATATTATACAAGTGATCACCACTCAGCGTAAGTTACATGCCTTTGAAAGCCACTTTATATCTCTGTAAGAACACAGACTGTAATCCATCTCCTAACTAAATCTGAACACATACAAAAAGATAAATAAATTTGACATTCTGAGTTTTCATCCAAGTCATTTAGTATAAAACATCTATACAAAGACGAAGCATTTGAAAAAAAGATTAAGAGTATGTCAGTCTAGAACTACAACATAATGCAGAAATAAAAGCATCTATTCTATCATATTTAAGTCAAAAGATATTTATATACAGATACCAGAATACAAGAAGGAAAAACAAAGGAAACTTAGCCTCAAAAGATGAAAGTAAAAAATTAAGTCTGATCTACAAGAGAATTGAACAAGATCCAAGACAAGAATATTGATAACGGAACTTTGTTACCCCAATTAAAAAATTTAAACATGAAGACGACCACTGAATATGATGCATAACTTTAAATAAGTACTTCCACACCCTTTACTTCATCATCCAGAAATCAGAAACACTGATCTCATTTTTATTTCTCCAGATTCCTCTACAGCTACCTCTACAGCACTCCAGTATTATTATATCAACAAAAAGGTAATGTTTAGAACATAACTTGCCCCTTGTTATTTGAGCACCACATGGAAGTAAAACAATCCTTTAAACTAGAAAACACAAAAATCCCAACTACTTACCATATTAATTTCTACTGAAATCAATGAAGTTTTCATGCATGCTGTGTACTACATTTGATGTTAAACTTCTGTTGGGATTTAGTGCAGAAAAAACTCTGCAAACCAAGCACAATGCTTCCATTATTCATGTTCCTTCAGGCCTGATATTGGGTCAACAGAATGACAATGCTCATATTACTAAAAAGCCAACTGAAATAATTGACCATGTTCTGTAGATACGTAATACAGAGGATTTTCATCTCTTTTTAAGTCAAAATTCATTATAATTATTATATATCTACTGATCTCTTGATTATTTGGCAGAAAAAAAATACAGATTCCCATGCAGGCAGCTTACCAACTTAAAACAGTTAAAGAAAACAAAAATAAATGTTTACTACACAGTAACTGGCAGCATATAAAACCAACAGGAAATGATACAAATCTCCATCTGAAGCATTTTTAAGCATTTATGAAAGTGTTGCTGAGTATAACTTCTATTAAAACAATCATAATTTTAAAATAGTTTTTGTTTACATTCTGAGATTTATTAATATGTTCTTTACAAAATCATCAAATCACGGAGACAGACAAGGGGACTTAAAAGAAACCCTGTAGAATTTGAGTTGGAAAACAGTCTTCTGACTCTGATTTCTTGGACTATGACATGAAGGTATGAAGTTTGTGTGCTATACTAAAATAACAAAGATCAACTCGTTGCAAGAGAGGCCAGAGGTAGAGCATTTCCCAGTAACAACAGAAGTCAATTTCAAAACCCCAAAGAAAGAAACTGGAAAACATACAATCCACAGTCAACTATGAAAAGAGGACAAGTAGCAGAAAAATATCCAAGGGATTTAGAAAGAAACATACGGTAGAAGTAAAGACAGAGATTAGATCATCTTACATCTAGAAAATAAAGTCCATTAACAAGCAAACAAAAGACAAAAAGCAAATAATGAAAGAAAATTCATGCCCTAAGGAGAAGTCTTAATAACTGGCAAGAGTTACACTAACAGACTCCCTGTTAAAAAGCCTAAGTCTGTCATTTGTCACTAGAAAAGACAACTCTTAAGTGATCGTCAAACACTCAGAACCTCTTTCAGAGTTTAAAGAGAATATATTTATTTGATGACAATAACCTTACAGAGAGGAGAAAATACCATTTTTATGTTGTTTCTAAGACTGAATGAAAACCTTAAGAAACAAAGGTAAACTGAGAGAGTAACTCTTGTATATTTGCAGCCCAGTGTACATTAGAAAACCATGGATTATTCCCAGGACACAAAAATAAACGTTTCTGTTTATAGAATGGTTTGGGTTGGAACCTTAAAGTCCATCTAATTCCAACCCATTCCATGGGCAGGGACACCTCCCACTAGACCAGGTTGCCCAAAGCCCCTTCCAACCTGGTCTTGAACACTTCCAGGGATGCGGCATCCACAGCTTCTCTTGGCGACCTCGCCCAGTGCTTCACCACCCTCAGTAAAGATTTTTTTTCCTCATATCTAATCTAAATCTACCCTCTTTTAATTTAAAGGCATTACTCCTTGTCCTGTCACTGCACCCCCTGACAACGAGTCCCTCCCCAGCTTTCCTTTAGGCCCCTTTGGTACCAGAAATTGTACTGAAATGTGGAGAAAAGTGTATACTTATGCCACTATATCAGTGACATAGCAATTTTTTGGCAGAGCTGGGTTTACAACCCAGAACAAAACACAGTCTTCAGTACCATCCAACTATGGCAATGGCTTTAACTTCTCTAAGGATCCAGCTCAGAGAAGAAAAAAGATAACTTAAAAAGGAAGTGGGTAGTATTGCTGACAAGTGCACAGGTGGTAAGCTAATGTCAAACTGTTTTAAGTGATCCTTGAGACAACAGCTACAACGTATTCCGTTCTTGCTCCATATACAGTTATTTCACCCGAGGACTGATAAAGAATAGTCAGACATCTGACTGATTTCTCTCTTGGAAATACAAGATTACTTAAAATTTTATGTTACAAAGCTGTTGATAGACCCTTCTATTCATCATCATGCTTACAGGTCTAGTATCTCTTGCTAGGTTGTTGATGCAGTCCTACACTTAAATATTGTGTAGTAACAATGAATCTAACCTCTTTTCACAGAATCATCTAGGTTGGAAGAGACCTCCAAGCAAACCTAGTCCAACCTCTGACCTAACACTAACAAATCATCCCCTAAACCATATCCCTAAGCTCTACATCTAAACGTCTTTTAAAGACCTCCAGGGATGGTGACTCAACCACTTCCCTGGGCAGCCTATTCCAGTGCCTAACAACCCTTTCTGTAAAGAAGTTCTTCCTAATATCCAACCTAAACCTCCCCTGACGCAACTTTAGCCCATTCCCCCTCATCTTGTCACCAGGCACGTGGGAGAACAGACCAACCCCAACCTCACTACAGCCTCCTTTAAGGTACCTGTAGAGTGTGATAAGATCACCCCAAGCCTCCTCTTCTCCAGGCTGAACAATCCCAGCTCCCTCAGCCGCTCCTCATAAGACTTGTTCTCCAGAACATCTCCATCTTTTAGTTTAATGCCATTCCCCTTGTCCTATCACTACACTCCCTGACAAAGAGTCCCTCCCCAGCTTATCTGTAGGCCCCTTTTAGGTACTGGTGGTTCTTCAGGGTTAACGGATACAAAAACAGTAAGATATAGTTAACACTCAAACAAGTTATGTTCAGTAAAACGGGAGTCATCCCACTCAGCTTTAAGTTATGCCGACTTTAGGCTAATTTTTTTTATACACAAGTAAAACTGGGACAACAAGGGTTACTTCTGTTTAAGAATCATCTATTGCAGTTTAGCTTCAACCTTTTCCACTTTTGACTTCAGTTAGAACAAGACAATTATGAATAGTCAAGACAAGGCTTTCAGAAGTTACGACATTCTGTATGTCAATGTTTCATTTCTTCCTACTAGGATGCAAAGAAGGACAGATTTACCTGTGCACCTCAGCGGAAGCTTGCAAGCTCGTTCATACAGCCAAATGTGGCACAGCTGTGGCAACCTAACATTTTACTACCTTTGTAGCTGTTAGCTATTATTCCTAAACAAGTTATACTCAAAGAAGGTCACAGAAGTCTTCCTAACCAGATTGTTTGACACTACTGAACTTTTCTGTCTCGTCTACTTCCTGCTACATTCCAAAACTTTGAAATACTTGAAAACTTTTTCAAAACTTTGTCAACATAAAAAAAAATCAAACTTATGCAACCATGAAGTTCAAAGAAAAATCCAAATATACTACTGCACTACCCTCATACGTGGCGGCTAAGAGGATGGATGTTTCCACATTGACTCTCAAGTCAACTTCCATCATTAGCATACCTTTTTAGTCTCTTCATAGTTCTTTGAAGAGTTAATAAATTTTAAAAGGATGTTGTCATCGAGAATGTGAAGGGCCATGAAATGGGAGAACTCTGCAATTCAAACAATTTCTGTTTCTCCCTGTCTGGATTTTAGGGGTCACGGAGAGGAGTGAGCAAAAAATAAGTTCTACAGGCTGATCAATGTTCTTTGCCTTGCTTCATATCTTCACCAAAAGAAGCTCAGGAATGTCTTACAGTTGAAAGAATTGGAAGGTCCTTTGAAATAAAACAGCCAGAACTATGAAACTGAACACAGCTTCACAAGATGTGGTGGATGTTAACACAAAACTTTTCCAAATATCTTCAAATACAAAATATGCCAAACCTCTGGAAACCACTGCATAAATTCATTTTAAAAAGCAGCTCCTGCGCTCCTACTTACCCTAGCATTCACCAGTCAGGAATTACTCACTGATTTTTCCCAGTATTTAATTTCCACATCATTCAATTTACACATGAAACTTTAGATATTTGCTTTTAAAGCACAGAAAAACAAAACAAAAAAGAAACAGTAAAAACTATATACACTAACACCCCCTTCCATTCAGGGATATAGCAGTATTGTATTTTTTTAAAAACAAAGTGAGGAAACCCTTTCTTTTGCAGATATTACTCTAGATAGACATGATCAGATTCCAAAACAGAAAATACAAATCTTCTGACCTAGAGGAGAAAGGCTTTTCAAGTTTCAGACTTTGATTAAAGTGTGGTCCAAGCTACGTTCCAAACAAGCTAATTTTCCTTTTGAGGTTAAACCAATTTCTCTTTAGTATTTTAAAGAAAAATGTACCAGGGAAAACCTCACTAGTGAAATCTGTAGCCTACTATGTTTAAACAATTCCAGCTGTTAACTTCAAGTTAGTGGTACATACAATATTAACAGGATGCCATTCATCTCGCTCTGAGATCACTTCTGTGCATCTTTGTTATAGTTTCAGGGTCTTTTCTTTCTAGAACAGTTCTCATCACTCAGTCACTTCGAAAGATGCTGTGGTGAAGTGTAAACTTCAGAAGACCATGAGAATTTTCTGAGTTACCTGCCAGCTGAACACAGAACTGCTTTTTGCAAAACAACACTTAAACTCTTCCTCGTAGGACTTTAACTCAGTACAGTTTTAAAAGTAGCATGGCAAGATACATATTTAACTTCCATTTCAAAGCAAATATAGTGATTGCATTGTTTCATTGTTTTAAAGGTTTTGACAGTTTGAATGTGGCAGTCTGTGTACTGTAGTGCACAGTACTTATTTAGTGCATTAAAGAACTTTTTTTTTTTTACTTCTTTCTTTTTATTATTATTGTTCTGGGAGTAATAAATTTGTGTTGCCAAAAAGCAAAAATTCACTCTTACAGATAATTTAGTATCTAAACTGACCAGAAAAACAGACATATTAATCTACATTAATAGTTCCCAGTTAAAGATAGACCTGTGAGGGAAAAGGTAACTGTCATGGAGATCCTTTAAGTTTCTAGCCATTAGAGCTTCACATAGGCTTCAACATACCCTGCACAAAGCACGCAGGTTTAATACTCAGCCACCAACACCTGCACTTCTTTGACTATTACTTATTCTCAAAGAGCATTGCTGATCCTTGTCTGCCCATGAAAACAGGAATTAGCATTCGTAATTACTTTCTCCCTGAAATACAATACAGTTAAGTAGTGGCCTACTAAACTTAAGATTAATAGAAAATAAAACTTATTCTGCTATTAATTATAATTTGTTAATGATTAATTTTACTTTCAAAAACCTCTGCAGTTAAAAGAAAAATCGGAACTCGATGGAAGCTTGATAACCAACTTCAAAAATTTTCATTTAGTTTCAATATATTTTTTCTTAAATACATGACTAACAATACATATATATCTCCCGTAACACATAATAAACCTTTTGCTAAAACATAGTTGAAAAAGTAGTTTAAAATAGATTTTTATAGTTCATGGTTCTGAAACCTCTGACCTTGGATCATGTTAAAGCTGACAGGACAATACATGCATCCTGCTCACGGTATTTCTATGATAAGAAAAGTGAGCAAGCTGCTCTCATCTGCCCTTCTTCCTGGCAGCAGCTCCAGAATGAGTGCACCGAATACACACTTCCAGGAAGCTTCAGACCTCCTGCTTACGCACAAAATGAGTGCTCTGCATGTAAAGACTCTAGTCAAAGCAGAGAGCCTACGGCACACAGACCTCCCCACACTTAGCGTAAGCAATATTGGTCACCCTCTGCCCTGAAGACTGGGCATCACTGCTGCAACAGAATAAATTTAATTGCTGAACTTATAATGCAAACTCATCTACATTATAAAATATTTTATTAATACTCATACCTGATTCTTTCTTGTTCCCTTTTCCACCCTCTCGGCTCTTTTTTAAAACTGCCTTTAACATTTTAAATGTTGTTCCTAAAGGATAACAAAGAGAAACACAATTAAATGCAACATTAATAATGGCCATTCAAACAAAACCAAACAAAACAAAGGTAGGATCAGTAAAAATAAAACAGCGAGGTAATTAGAAGAAACTTATTGGCAGGCTTTATTTTTAGTTCAATGTAGCTTGGTTAAACAAAGTCCTAAAGCAAAAGGAATTTTTAATACTTGAACTAAGTAATTAGAATTCGCTGCCTTTTTATAAAGAAAAATAATACAGCATTCTCCACATTCCATGTGTAATTAAGGTTATAAGGCTAAACCTGTGTAAGTTACTGTAAGACACTCTGTCAAAACCAGAAAAGAATAAAAGCCCGACTCCTGACTTGAGCTCATCAGCGCAGCTGAAGGAACTGGCAAGGTGGCTGGATGAGCTGGAGACTTCAAACTGTGGAAGTACAGAACTGATAGTGGACAATGGGACGTGGTATCACCACACTAATGTTTTTCACCTATACAACACACTCTTGACCAACACAAGAACAGCACAACAAATTAAATCACTGCAGTCCTTATCACTGCTATGTACAGACATATGTGTCCACATATTCATGCCTGTGAGCACATGCATTTCTGTCTCCCAGTCTGCGCTCAAAGTCTCAAATTTAACAGTCAACTTCAAGCAAGCAGCAGTTGCAGATTTCAGAGAATCACAAGTATAAGAAAAATATATCCAGGTTATAAAATTGGAAGACAATTTAGATGTTTCAGGTAACCATCTTTCATTACAGGGAAAACAATGCAAGGAACGGCGAAGAGCAGTTCTTTCTCAGAAACCTTTCTGAAGCGTCTATAAATTCTAGTTTATTTATTTTTTCCACTCAATTGAAAAACTGCAAAGCTATCTCAGTTTAGCACATGAGATGCAACGTGAATGTACTACATGTCCTCAGGTCCACTGTTAAACAGAGGAAAAATTTCCTTAGAATTTTCTGAGAGACTCAGACACGATCAGCTGGAAACAGACAGATGATACGGGACAACAAGCCACTTACTAAGTCGTACAAGGAGCAGCGCTGCCTTCCAAACAACCAAAGCCACCATCCCTCACCACAGGGTGCTACCAGGCCTCTGGAGGGGCCCTCACCCCACCGTGCTCAGAGCTCAGGCCTGGGCCTGGGACAGGGCACTGAGACACCTGGAGTGCCAGCGCCCCCCAAAAAGTTGGTAAGCTTTAAAACTCATCTTCATTCCAGCTCTATGAAAAGTAGACTATGTAGACAGAAGTAGACTATGTAGACTAAGACAGAAATCTTCCAGATGGATGAGACCCCTAAGGGCCAGCCCAGCGCAATTTCCAAAGTGCCTCCCACACCTCTGCTCTGTGCTGTCAGAGGCAAGTCAAGAGCCACGAAATAAACATGGGCACTAGAATGACGTAACTGGTTAGCAAACAGTTAGTCAAAGAACTATAGGTAAGAAGGAAAAATTACGGAAAGGGTTGTTAGGCATTGGAATGGGCTGCCCAGGGAAGTGGTTGAGTCACCATCCCTGGAGGTCTTTAAAAGACATTTAGACGTAGAGCTTAGGGATATGGTTTAGTGGAGGACTTGTTAGTGTTAGGTCAGGGGTTGGACCTGGTGATCTTGGACATCTCTTCCAACCTAGATGATTCTATGATTCTGTGAAATGGCTTTTTTTTTTTTTTTTTTTTTAAATACTGAAAACGGTTCAAACTCTGAAGCTTTAAGTAGCCTTAAGTAACCAACGTCCTGTGCTAAATTGAATGTTTTAAGTTGGGATCCCTTAAAGAAATATACTGAACAAGGAAGAATATAATCTTATTTTGGTTAAACAGAGCCTGTTTTTTGTTGTTTGTTTTTAAAGAGTCACATAAACATTTTATATTTGTGGAAAACCAACAAGTCCTCCAATAGTACTTAAAAATCAAGCACCTACAAACATCTTCCCTATCTTGAAATAGTTATGAGGGAGAAAGAATGATTTTGCATTGAGAACTATGTATAAAAGCATGTTTGAATTATTACAGATGTTCTTTAATATTACAGAGCTAACTTCCCAGTATCTGTATGAAACACCTTTATTAGTATTTCAAACTACATTTTTCTTTGCTTATCTTTTTTAAACAGCACCAGATTCAAACTTGCAGACTAAACAAAAGGCCCTTACATACATTAACAATGCCAAAACTATGAAGGCAAGCATTAAAAAGTTAGGAAATTAGAAATTTAAAAACTGGACTCTGGCAATCCAAATTTGTTCTTTCGTACATAAATTGTGCTCAAATCTTTAATTATGTAATTGTGACCTATTCATTCAAATATTCCAAAGGATGCCTACAGAGAAAATAACCTCCTTTTTCATCTATAGCACACTGACTAGGACCCAGGAAAGCTATGCATTATATCTACAAAATGACAGACTGAAAATGCTGTAGTGAAAGTTATTTGCACAAAGACAAGTCTTCTCTGGTGTTTTCACACAACTGGGTAAAGCACAGTACTGTACAGGACAGCTGTGTTATACATTTTATACCTATCAGCCAAACTGAATATTGTTGATATTTCCTCTGACAAAAAGTAGATTCCAACTCCATTGTTCTCTTCTCCAAGCTCTTGAACACCATTTCAGAAAGAATCTTGCAAATTTTAGCACAAAACTCTTTAAAAAAATAAAAAAGAGGTAAATTGTTATGGCTCTTCTTGAATCCTTCCAGCCACTTGACACCACATGACTTAAGATACTACTCCATGTGTGAGTTTGGAACAAACAGCCTGTGTTTAGTGTTGAGACACTGGTCATTTGTTCCAGAAAATCAGATATGTAAATTTGACCTTACTATTACAGTTTGAAGGTCATAAGTTCTTTGGAACTCATTTCTATATGTAATTGGACAGCTCCTTAAAATGAAAACTTTCCCTGCTCATTATAGTAGGTCACAATTGAGGTTATCATCCTCAAGAGTATTATAGATTTTAATTAAAAAAAAAAAAAAAAAAAAACACCTTACCACCTGTAAGCAGGTGTTTGCAGATACAGTTAAAGCATTTGGTGAAGATAACAGTGTTCAGTCATATAATTCAGGGCTGAAACATAACTCAGATGTAGAAGGGTGGGAAGTCTAGTTAGATTTGCAGAGACATTTTTAATTTGGTATTCTCTAACCTATGCCTGGCTTTGAAACTTTCATGTTTCCTCTAAAATCATTCAGTGTTACATATTGCTGGTATGTTGTATGACAGATTTTACATTCAAACACTTTAAAACATCATATATCTTGCAGAACAACAGATTTTACTAAAATTTGGCTAGTATCCTCTTATGAACACAGAAATAGTTTTCCTGATATCCTGCTAAAGCTCAAAGAGCATATCTAATCTAGTTCTGCCTTAAAGAGAACACTGGATGCACTCCCCCCCCCCCCCCAGAAGTGATACAGCTCAATACTGTAATGCAACCGGAACCAAAGAATACAAGAGGGTAAATAAGTTTGGTTTCACAGAGCTGAGCCTCAAAAAAAAAAAAAAAAAAAAAAAAGTAATAATAAAACAACTTTTACAGAATTGTAAACAGGTTCAGTGCTAAAAAAAAGCCTCCAGAAGCAGCTCAAAGATAGAAGAAATGTGACCTTAAAAAAAAGCCAGTGGAAACAATATTGGGCACAAAGAGGAATACAATGGACAAATTATGTGAAAGCATCAACACACTGTTAACAACTAGTTGAATCCAACATGTTTTTCCAAATGAGTCATTTAAAGTGAGCCTTTATAGAGTCATCACGTGGATCCTGGTAGGTCAACATGGATATCTGCAGAAAAGATATGCATTCTAAGCTACCGACTTGAATTTCAAAAGGTAACAAGCAAATATGAGGGAATCTCAAAAACTTTTGTAGCATGTAATTTGGATGCCCAAATTGATATATTTCAAAATTCAAGCCTTGTCATTTCATTTTCTATTTCATATGTCCTATATTTTGTTTTTTAATAGAAGCCTGAGGAGAACTCTCAGGAAGTGCCCCCTGTACACTGCGCTTTTCAAACTAGAAAAACATGGCATCCAGGTCAGAAAAAGAGAAGATCAGAGCTCTCTATCTTTGGGGAAAAAAACAAACAAGCAAACAAACAAAAAAACCCACACTATTGTGCTTAAAGCCTTGATGCTGCCCTGACATAGAGCTAAAAAGAGCTGCAGTTAAGAAGAAAGCTGGCCGTTTAGCAGGTGATACTTAGCCAGTGAGAAGATCACTAAGAACAGGTCTATAAATCAACAAGAAAAACAAACAAACAAACAAAAAAACAACAGTCAAAGAAACCAGAAAAACAAAACAAAACAAAAATTCATACCAACACAATCAATTTTATTGACTGTTTTTTCCCTTATCCATCCTTTTAAAGGAAGAACAGATTTACTACATTTAAACAAACGTTTCTTCACACTCCCTTCTCCACCAATGCCCTCACAGAAGCCGTAAGTGACTGCACTTACTTTACATTGGGGAAAAGGGCCCAACATCAAAAAGATCTAGATAACTAGTAGCTCTAGAAACTCTTTTAAACTATGATCTGTAATTTCAGTATATCGTTCTCCCTGCTTGTTTGGTCTTCTCCAATTCATCTGATCTCTAGAAGTGTTAGAAATACTTGTCACTATAATAAGAAGAAAGTAGAGGCTCTTGAAACCATTTCAGGAAAATCTTCACTTAGATACTGCCGTTTCCACACAGTTTGCCAGGCTTTATCCTTTCTCCAAAATAATAAGTTATTTAACATCCTCTATCATAGACAACTAGCTAGGTTTAGAAGTCATTGCAACTGCATCTTGCTTATCCATATCAGACTAGCTATAATGCCCGGCTACTTCTGGTGTTGTCTCCTAACAAATGACATAATCGCCACATGAAAGAAATCGGCATGGATTAACCCTCTCAACGTTTACTTCACATCATGCATCAAGGCCACTGCTTCCATTGAGCTGCACAACTGCCATGGCATACAGTTGCACTAAATCCAACACGTGCAGTTGAAGCGACCTTTTCTATTAATAGACATCACTATTTTCATCACATTTGTACGTCTTTGACTAACTTCATGTACTGTTACCGTTTAGGTAAGGGGCAAATAATTTACATCTGTCACTAGCTCATTTATCTAACAGCTGAAGTTTGTCCTCCTGCACAAAAAGACTAAAGAATCTTGTAAAAGGGACTCCTGCACATGCTGGTGTATGACAAAGACTTCATTCACAACCTCCAGGCCACTTGTTACACTCCCCCCCTGCTGGGTAAGCCCCGTCCTATTTGTAAGTATGCCTTGTCTAACTCCTGACTATTAGATCTCACAACCCTTTGCCTGCTGGTTTGAAAAATGACTGTAATTGTCAGAACCTCCCCAAGCAGGAGCTTATTAACAGAAGTCAACTAAACCTCCTGATGAGTTAAGTGATCAGGTGAGGCTTCAGTGCATTTTTAACATGAAAATGCATGGCCCTCGCTCCTTGAGGGTCTCCTAAAAACAGATACCAGATATGGACTCATTATCCAAGGGATGCTACTAGTAATGTCACATAAGTAGGAAGATACCCCAACATTCTTTTGCTTATGCAATCAAAAATAATATTAGCTGCTTAAAAAAAATGGATCTCCCACCTGAGTTCATGTTGAATGTTTTAAAACGGGTACTGCCCTCCACTCCCAATCCCACCGTGCATCTTTGGGATACACAAGATGCTTCTTCATACAATTGCCTCATACTCAGAGAATGAAGGGAAGGGGTAGAAAGTCCTTTGATTTAAGAACTTGAATAATCATTTTTTTTCTAAATGAGGGATTCCAAAACATGATCAGGTGTATAAAATAGAAATGCTAAGTCATGCAAGGAGTAGATAGATACGGTTAACTTCATTCCTAAACTTTTACAAATAACGTACTTCACAACCTAGGCAATATACCCCTTGAAAAGCAAAAAGAAAAAGCTCCTCCACGTTTTCACTGTTTGCAATTATCTCTTAAAACTCAGAAACTTCTTCACATGAAAATAATTTGTACGTATAATTACTACTAGCAGTTACTAATATCAGCGTCAAAAAGATTCATAGCTTTTGTTGCACTTCCTTTAATGATTTGTGGCATACATGTCTCATACCTTGCATATAGTGGGTTATTTTCAAAGATCTATCCACAAGTTCATCATGTCTGAAGAGGACAAACAAACTGATCCTACACAGTATGTAACCACCTCAGCTAGTACCCACAAACTCCACATTTACCTGCTTCCCAAGCTCATACTGCTCAGTCTCTCCATATTTAAATCCTGAAAAACAGTTAGCATGTAGTTGCAAAGAAGGGTGAAACATCTTAGTCTTGCTACAGTTTGCAAAACAGTACTTAGTACTTAACACCGCTCAGCATAGGATTTATTAAATGTGTACTTCAAAAAAAGATGTATTGGAAAAAGTGCATTTAGTACAAGCATCCAAAGATTCCATCCAAGGTTTACAGAAAACTTAATTTAGTGACAGTGCTGTTTTGCCTTTAAATGCAGTCAGAATATCATTTGTTACACACAGAGAGAAAACATGTCCCTTTTCTGGCAAAGTCAAATTGCTTTAGCTTAACTGCATTTTTCAGTCAGGAAGAAAACAAAAATCACTTAAAGCAGCAAGATGTTAGTGATGTAACAGAAATCAAGACAAGACAGTACATAAAAATCTTTAAAACAATTACATTGAGACATCAATATTTAACATTTTTATAATAAACAGTGTGTATTTCCAGATCCACAATATCCCCAAATCAAGAATGAACAGGAACATTTGACAAGAAGAGAATAGTGGGTTTTGCTTGTCTTTTTTAAGGCACAACTTCTAATGAGCTATATTGTGATGGTTTTACTCGGGTGGGCAGCCGAGTTCCACCACAACCGCTCTCTCACTCCCCCTCCTCAAAGAGGAGTGAGGAGAAAATACGATGAAAGGGGCTCAAGGGTTGAGATAAGGACTAGGAGATCGCGCAATAATTATCGTGACGGGCAAAACAGACTCAGCATAGAGAGAAAGTAAGATTTATTGCTTATACTAACAAGCTAGAGAAGTGAGAAACAAAGAAAAGAAACGAAAAGCACCTTCCCCCCCATCCACCCTCTTCCACCTCCTCCCCCCGAGCGGCGCAGGGGAACGGGGGAAGGGGGGTTATGGTCAGTCTACAGCACTTCTCTGCCGCTCCTTCTTGGTCACTCTCGTCCCCTGTGCTGTGGGGTCCCACCCACGGGATACAGTCCTTGCTGAACTGATCCAGCGTGGGCTGTCCACAGGCAGCAGCTCTCCAAGAACTGCTCCATATATGGGTCCGTACCACGGGGTCCATCCCTTTGGAGCAAACTGCTCCAACCTGGGTCCCCCACGGGCAGCAGCTCCTGCCGGGTCACCTGCTCCTGCGTGGTCTCCTCTCCACGGGCTGCAGGTCCGGCCCGGAATCTGCTCCGGCAGGGGTCTTCCACAGGCCGCAGTCTCCTTCGGGGCACAGGCTCCACCGTGGTCTCCTCCACGGGCTGCAGCGTGGAACCCTGCTCCACCGTGGTACTCCATGGGCTGCAGGGGGACATCCTGCTTCACCATGGGCCTCACCACAGGCCGCAGGGGACTTCTGCTCCGGCGCCTGGAGCACCTCCTTCTTCACTGACCTTGGCGCCTGCAAGGCTGTTTCTCACTCCTCTCACCCTCCCAGCTGCTGAGTGGCGCAGCGGTTTTTTCCCTGTCTTAAATCTGCTCTCACAGAGGCGCAAAACAACATCGCTTATTGGCTCAGCTCTGGTCAGCAGTGGGGCCCTTACCAAACATGGGGCAGCTTCTAGATCCTTCTCACAGAAGCCACCCCTATGGCCCCCCCTGCTACCAAAACCTTGCCATGTAAACCCACTACATATATTTGGGTTATTATTACTCAAATGTATGAATGAAAATGACAGATAAGCCGAAGAAGTCTGTCTCTGAAAAAGCTTGTAAAGTAGCGTGTAGAGTAGCGTAAAAATGTTTCTAGCAGGTTGCTTTTAGCCAAAACTAAACAAACTCACTGACGTAAACCAGGTACTATTGAACGATTTTTCTGTGAAACCCTAAACCAATATGGCATTTCTTTTTTTATTTATTTATTTTAGATACTTCTCATGCAGGGAGATCAATACAGATACCAGGCTGACACACTATACTGCACTTGTTTCACTTGTTGCTCACTCAACATCCTAATTATTATTATTATCATCTATGAGATGCTCTGCATCCCCCCCAACTTATCTGACACCTCTGAAAGCTGTGCCTCAATTTAGTAGGCGACTCAAAAGGACACAGAGGTTTCTGAGGTTTCCAACGTGTTGCTAAATAGCAGAACTGCACCCTGAAGCACTATTAACATACAATGAAAGAGGTGAAAGATGAGGAAGCGTGAGAAAAACATCCTCACTATCATGTTAGCTATTAGAATGTGCATTTGCAGTAGATTACTTCCCACCAGTCTGGTTTTAGATTTGACTTCCCAGATTTCATCAACATACCTACACCATCCTGCAATCACTCGCTTTTCTGCTATGCTACTGTTTTACCCTACTGCTGGTTGTTTTAGCCAGGGTCTCTAAGGACTGTGACCACAGAGAAAATGTGGTCTTGTCACTTGATTGCTGTCCAAAAATTCTTGGTCAGGTGCCAGATACTGCAGACATGACTGCTTACCAGTTTAAAAGATTACTGTCCCCCAGCGACGCATTACTATCCTCAAGCACTGAAGAAACTGATCTTGCACTGAAGTAGATGAAAAGTACTGACAAAGCAATATATATTAACTTCCAATGTCATAAGCACCTGTTTAACCTGAAAGATTTGGCAATGATTTGGATGAAGAACCACTGGATAGCTCATTTGCCTGTCTACTGCTGGGATAAAAAGCATCGGTTTCCAGCAGAGGAGCTGTCAGATTTTAAGACTCACCAGCTGTTTATCACATAGAAATAAATAAATAAACAAACATGTATGTGACCACATATTAGTTATAGATAAATTTATTTTTCCTTTCTTCTTCCCACTCTGTCAAGCTCCTCCAGAGAAAATACCAAGACCATAACCATCTACAGTTTCCTACAGAATTTCATCTTTCTTCAGTTATGACTTGACAAACAAACAAAAACAAACCTGCTTCTCCTCCCTACTGAATTTACCAAATTTAACTTCGCTCTTTAAGCCTCCTTCTGAACCTCACCTCCAAGCTCTTGTCATTTTCAAGATACTGCCAGTTTCTTCAAAGGCTTTGATCAAAAGATCACTGTGCTCTCTTAGTCTCATCTCATTTAGACTAATTCCGCTTTCATCAGGCTGTTTTCTCCCTTAAATTGTATCATTACGTTCCACAGAAGTAAATTACCTTCTATATCATCCGGCTGCCTTTTATTTCTAAATTTAATGAATTATCTTTCCTTTCCTCCAGCCTTCCAAGACAGATCAGTATACACAGATCATGCAGCAAAGTAAGTTTTTGCTTCGGGGGTAAGAAGAAGGTGGGGGCGTGTGGAGCAAGTAGAATAATGAAGGGTGGATAAGAGGAAGAAGACTCCTTGCTGCTTGCCTTCAGCAATAATACTTATCTCAATAAAAAAAGTTAAAAAGATAAAACGAAAAATTTGGCCCTTCTCTAACTGGAAAGCCACTATCTGAAAAGGTGTTCTAGACAGAAATAAGGTCACAAGGTTAAAAAAAAATTAGGATTGAGGCAACACCAGTACAAGAATCCCATCCAGCAGTCCTAGGAACAAGTGGATGTCACAGTTTACACTTGGGCAGGAATGAGCAAAGAAATAAAAATTAAATATAACCATAGATTTTTTTTTCTTCCTGTTGTCATAATAGCCACTTTCATCCTATCTTTCTTCATCCTACCATGTCAAACACTGAAAATGTGACAAAGCCCCTGCTTTAATTACGAGGTCAAAACGCTAGGCAAGAAAGAACTCATCACTTTCCATCTGCCAGAAGAGACACCCTGCACACACTACATCAGCAGAAAATAAGAAGCTTAAAACTAGATGAAAACTAGGTCAGAAACTGCCATTTCAGCTTTAACAGTACACAGAAAATGAAAGGAAGACAAAGGTCTTGGAAGTCACAAGTCCCTTCCAAACCAAATCATTCTATGATTCTAAAAATCATGCTAAAATCTTGACCCAACTCATCCTAGTCCAGTCTTATTTTATAGAACAGCCATATGCTTACATTATGACAGCACCTTTTCCTCCAGAAAGGACAGAAGATGAAGCACATGGAAACAAAACGTGCTTCCACTTTCTCAGCTGTCCTAGATACTGCCCTAACTTCCAAATGAACGTCAACAATCTGCCTGTAAAACAACACAGCCATTCACTTCAAACGGCAAAATGTAAATCCAATGCAGAATGTATCCATCTTACATTACACAGGCTGCAGTTCAAACAACTTAGTAGGCAAAATCACCTTCCACACTGCATCAGTTTAAACCCACCTCCTCCACACTGTTGCACTTCCAGATATTGTTTCATGACCCACAAAACTGAAGACAGGCTTGATCTAGCAAAGCAGAGATGGGGACAGAGCTGTCGTAAGTATCTACATCACTTGACTCCAACATTTTAACAGACTATCTTCTCTGGACTATCCATGCATCATGCAGTTTCCAGTATATCCAGTAGAACAGATGTGGGTTCCCCAGTTTCTTAAAAAAAAAAAAAAAAAAAAAGCCTGTAAAGGTTAACCTTCACAAGTGTATTTAACTAACTTTCTCTCTTCCTATTAAGCTACAAGTACTATTAAAGCATCACCACTGTCTAGGAAATTAGGTGGTGGAAGCAGCAGAAGAAATTCTTAATCACCCAAAAATTCTCAGCCCAGTGATATCCCATTTCACTTCTGCATGGCAATAGATTCCTACCAGCTGATTCAGAAGCACTGCCTGGCACTGGCATTTGGAGTCATTACACTTTAAAAAACTCACATAGCTGTCTTCTGTAGCTGCAGTTGTTGCAGACAATACCAACTCTGTAAGAGGAAGAAACTGAATTTGATTTAGGTGACAGCAAAATGACATCATGCCAGTTGAATTCTTATCAAATTTTGGTACAGGACATTCCTTTAAGGCAGTCAGTGCTTCCTCATCAGCTAGTATACACAAGATCTGTCTGCCATCATTACTCAGGACAGAACTGGCTTAACCAAAATTCATTTTGGTTAAGGTCATACCATTTCTACTCAGCATCCCCAGGAAGAATGGAGAAGTTCTCCAGTCACTGGGTAAATAGCCAAGGCATGCGTTTCCCTCATGTCTATTGAGAAGACTAAAAAGTCCACCCAACGAGGTTTAATACTAATAATTTAACTTTTCTAGGCATATTGAATATCATTAAAATCCATAAACTTAACAAATGAACTACTGCAGCTGCTATAGGTGATCTGCCCTCTGCTTGTTTACTGTGGCTTTTACGTTACAGCTTGCATATCTAGTACTTTGTTTCTGTTTCAGCTGTTTTAAACTTCAAGGGGAGGAAACAAGTTATGCCATGTAAAGGGAATTAATATCTTCATCAGAAGGAAACACCTGGATAAACCAACAGTGAGGGAGATAAAGCTATTATGCTCCACTTCCAACTTGCTTAATATTTTCAACTTGTCAAATACTGCAGATGAAAAATCCTATAGAAAAAATACCATATAAACTTATCAAGCTATGTGCCTGTGTGTACTACCATGGAGTCTTTTCATATACATGTGTATTTGTAACTCAGAACTTGGAAAGGAGCCACTTCTAAACAGTAACATCTGACTTTCTTTCTCAGTACAAAAAACACCAACCACCAAGCCCATTTATCTTAAAAAAAAAAAAGAAAAAAAAAAAGAAAAAAAAAATCACAGACCATCTTTTCCAAAATTAGACTTGGCCAAAATAAGCAATGTGTTGAGAATTTCACTGGTAAGCTAAGGCAGTTCTCAAAGCAGCTCTCTAGATAGCTAGACAACAGACACACAGACACCCCCCGGCCAAAAAATAACCAAAAAAACAAAACAACAACAACAAAAAAAAAACAACTTCAAAGCAATCTAACTCTCCACAGGTCTCTTCTGGACACAAGTATGATGGCATGTGGTCCAACAAACATGCTAATTCTCATATTCATTTCTTTTGTCTACAAAGCTGCAAATAACCAAATAGCAAAGCAAAACAAGAATAAAGAAATATCATTAAGCACCTCCAGACTGAATGACACGATTCTCCTCCCAGGCTACACACAAACAAGCAGAGTGACTGTCTTCAGTTGCGCTTCTAGAAGTGGGATGTTTTTGTATACCTAAAATGCCACCTGCCACATCTGGTCTGACAGTGGTGCCACTGTTTGCATGAAAAAAAATAATTCACTGAACTCCAAAGATTTGTAATAGACTCACTGATGAACCCTTTAAAAAAGGAAGACAAATTCCCTCCAAATGCTACATGAAATCGCTTGATACCAAGCCAGAACAGGCACTGGTGAAAGCTGGAGACTGGAGTCTCTAAGACTAGAGATTAGAGGAAAACAGCGTAGGACATCATATGAGAATATATGCTTACTGTCTAGAAATGAAGGCTTCTTCCATCATTTCTTTTATCCATTGAAAACCATATCCACATCAACAACAGGATAGGGTCCAGCAGAAATACTGCTGAACTGAGTGTGCCGATACCCGCTTCCTGCCAACGGTCACCGCTCCACAGGTTCGTTCCTTTCAGAGGCTTCAGCCATGTCAGCTGGCCAGACCACTACAGATGCTGAGAAGATCTCTCAGAAGAGGAAAAAAAAAATGAGGTAGTTTACCAACAGCCCCCTAAGGAACTTGAGCTTTGAAAACAAGACTGAAGCAAATCTACAAGTGGAGGAGATGGCAGCACAGCTCCCTTCGGTTTCTCCAAGCAGGTACACCATCGTTTCTCTTATGTGCCAGCCATTTAACTTTCACGTGCATACTGAAGCCGAAGCTAAGCCTATTCCTCGATTCTCCTACTGATGCATCGCGGAAACACCGCGCAAGTTCCTGACGGCATTAATGAAGTGACATCGGCCACAACTGGGTGAGGCCAGGGGCCAGGCAGCCGTCCTGCTGGTGCCGCGCTCCCCTGCCGCCCTCCCGGCCTGCAGCCCCACGTAACGCCGAGTGTGAAGTGGGGGACCCTGAGCTGCAATACTGCAATAAAAGATGCTTTTCATAAACCCAGCGATGGACAAATCACTGCTGGCAAAGTTAGTGTTACACCAAGAATACAGAAAAGGTGGCTTTCTCCTTATCAAAGCTACTTTCCAAGTTTGCAATGAATCCAGTATGTTTGAAATTTAGAAGAAAGCCACGCTAATGTGACAGTAAGATGGTGCTGATGCAACTCAAAGCTTTTTTCTACATTTCAATTCCTTATCGTATCTAGTTCCAGATCACCTGTATTCTTCATCCACACCACCAGATTATTTTCAGAAATTTTTCTCTGCTTTTTCCTGGAATTTTCATCTTTTCCTCCCTTTCAAAAAGCAAAAATTGCCCCTTTTCTCCTGTTTCATTAATAATTTTCTCCTAACACTACACGTCTGTCTTTATCTTGCACGTCTATGTCCCACACAGGTGCACGTTCTGATCTATTTTTTTCCTCTCCATATCAGCTACCCTCAGAAATTCTGGGACAGCATGTTTTCTGCGACCTGATTGTAAAATATCTGATCTTGAAATGGATGAGAATTTCAACTACTCACTTTTGCCAGAAAACAAATGCAAAGCTCCATCCAAAGTGTGCATACAAAGGACACATTATATACTTCCTGCCTCACAGGACTAAAAGTAGAGATCAGCATTATCTATTAAGTAAATACTTTTGGAGGTTTTAATGTGACTTTTAAAATATCTTACTCTTGTTTCACATAGATTTTCATTAGAATATACAACTTCTAATTTCAGTTACCTGATGTAGAGTGGTATCTGTGCAACAACCTGAAATACACCATGACAAAAAGTAATGTTGCTCACTAAGACCTCTTTGGGTAGGGGAGAGTCACAGAGTAGCTGAGGCCGGAAGGGACCTCTGGAGGTCATCTGGTCCAGCCCACCTGCTCAAGCAGGGCGAATAATACAATGAAAACTTGGAAACTGTTCTAGAAGTGAAATTCAGAATATTATTACTTTCAGAGAATGCAACTGCCTTAAATGGATCTGTTAACAAACGTGAAAAAAAAAAAAAAAAAGGGCAAGACAACTAAGTGACCCTAAGTCCAGGAAATAAACATGAACGCAAGGCTCATAAACATGGCACAATTCCACTAAAATGAAATAAAACAAAATAAATTAAAACAAAATAATAAAAATAAAGAGTCTAAAGCAGCAATGCAGCAGATAAATTACCACGTTTGCTAATTTACTTTAATATTTTCGAGCCTGCACGGAGACTAGACATAAAGTTACAGAATCCAGGAGATGCATGAATCAATATATATCTTAGGCATTTATATATACCATCTCTTCCCCCCGAGTATCTTGGTCTTCAGTATCTTTTAGCGCATTATGCTTCGTAACATCCTTCAAGGAGGGTAGTTATTTTTGTTTTACTTCAGAGAAGCAAACACAGTTTGTTGAAGGTCGTAACAGGTGAGTCTCTACACGATGGCCAAAGAGGGCAGTTGTATATTCCTGCTGCATTGTGCCAGTTCTGTCTGAACACTCAATAACATGATTCAACATGCTAACTGGCAGGAAAGGTAACCTTCTTCGTGTTTTCTGAACGGCACTGAGGGGACGGATGAGACACGAGATGACATCGGAAAAAGCAGGATCCCACAGCAGGTACAGCAGGGAGAACCACGCCTTTGGATCACAACACACTGCTAGGTTGGCTCAGCTATCTCCTGAAATCTCGTCCATAGGAATGTGGCAAAGCAAAACCCTCCCTGCTTCCTGTCTCAAATCCTGGGATTCTACCCTTTCTGTCTCTTATGAAATGCAAATCTTCTGTTTTGAATTAATTGGTCATGCTCTTTTATGAGCAACACTCAGACATTCCTCTATATCGTGAGCTACAAGGAAACACTCAAACATCCGTGTTTTGCCAATTCCTCTTCACTTAAAGCACTTTCTATTTTAATGTATAATGCAGTAGGATTAAGAGCCCTCGTTACAATGTTAAAACGAGTCCCGTTTGAACACTGAGGAGAAGCAGTATCTACCACAAAGGACTTACATGCTGGATTGAAAGAAGACTGGAGGCTTTCTTGTGAGAGAGAACTCCCTTCACACAAGCAGACTGCTGAAATCACTCACATGAGATACACGTTTTAGATGTTATTCCTTGTCAGCAGCAAGGTCACGAGAGAGCCCAAACAAGGGACAAAAACGTATGTGAAACATCTCAGAGTTTGCTCTGGCAAGAAAAATCAAAGGCTTGTCTATACAAGGTGAAAAGTGCTTCACATTCACACCCTGCCCTATTCTGCAATAACTCCCTGGTGTAGACAAGATCGTACACGCTCTTACCAAAAATATGAAATACCTGGCAAGTCCATATAGATTAAAGTTTTACAGTTGTCCCATTGCTTTCAGTAATTAAATAGACAAGCACCAGTAAGAGCCTCTAACGCCAACATCAGAAAGCATTTCCTCCACGGGCAAATCCCATACCCACCCCCCCAAACAAATAACTCTTCACAACTAGAATTTAACTAGTGGAACAATACTAACTTGTATCCCTTAAAAATTAATTATTCGTTACTATCATAGATCTATGTAATCTTCATAAGTTTGCCAAGAGAGTATGTATTGCTCTACCTTGGCCAGTTACTGGGATGGTTGCAAGCATTCCATTTAAATCAAATGAACAAAGTTCACTGATTTATAAAGACAAGAGATACAACGGCAGCAGACTGAAGTTAACAAGAATGCACTTAGCCTGAAACCCTGTGGATGGAAGAGAAACCGGAAAGAAAAAAAAAAAAAATACAACATTATTTGTCCTGGTAAAACAAGACTTGAAGAAAGGAAAAGGATCGTTTAAAGCTCTCCCTCAACCAAGCAAGTCTCACCAAGGAAGAAAGCATTTGGTTTTCCTATTAGGAGACCTGGTGAAAATAGGAGGAAAATAAAAAACACAGGAAGCACGTCATTTCTAGTAGATTGGGGAATGCTGTTAGGTGCCTCAGAGACAGCCAGCACTTGTCTGTGAAACAACGCACCTGAGGAGAACGCTTTGCCAGCACAAGGAGCTCTCTCTCGAAGCCCCAGACGGAGCTGTGGTGGCACGCACTACGGCTGCCAGAGCCCTGGGAGAACGTGGTACAGGCACAGGAAGGAAAATCCCCTCTAACAAATCTCGCGGCATAATCCTCTTGCGCAGACTTCTACAGCACTTTGAACTCTACAGAACGAAATAACAGTGTCACTTTTGCCCTCCTTTCTGCATTGTCTTTTAGTCAGAAAGTGCAGAATTACTGGTCAGGAAAAAACACCACATTATTAACTCCCCACCCCCCCAAAAAAATTTTTTTTAAAAAATCAAAACCATGCCTGGTTGCTCTGAATGAGTGTAAAGTTATTTTCAGGAAGTGTTCCATCACCCATTGATTGAATGCACCATGGTGGCACAAGCAAGCAATAGCTTAGACACAGAAGTGGAAACCCTACACAAACAGCTCTGCCTTCCCAGAGTTTTAAGCATACCCAAGGAGTCTGAAATTGGGCCCTAGTTCGGTAGTACATCACAGCAGTAGGCAGGTACATCATGCCAGGAGGCAAAATGTTCCTACTCCATTCCACTTTTGCCAAGTATAATTTAACTGAGGATAAAGGGAAATTTTCCCCTGATGTCTTTTCATTGTTTCTTAAACTTTTCAAAGTAATTCTTTCATGCATACAAAGATTTGAGATCAGTACTTCGGAAGTGCTGAAAATTTTACTTTGTCATAGCAAAACTATGTCTATACTTTGTGGCAGTAACATTCCTCCCTCTTGAAACTTTCAGTTTCAGGCAAATATTGTAGAAAAATCCAGAAACTCTTTCCTTACTTAAGCAAAAAAACTCCCTTTCTGACCTCAATGGGAATCTAGCCCAGTGTAAAATAGACCCTGAAGCACATTAACGATCAACTCAACTCAAAGGCATTTCTGGTGTAAACCACAAAAACAGTCCGCTCCAGAATTCACATTAAAATTTTTTTTTGTTTTGTCATTCTTGTTCAAAACCAAAAAACAAAAGAAACAAACCCCCACACAATAACAAAGAAAAGAACCAATCCACACATAAAGCTCTCTAGCAACTTAAATTTCACTTAAGTTTCAGAAGTCATAGGTCATATTCTGCTTCTATTCCTTCTTGCTTTTATGCTGTTCAAACCCTAACCTGTTAAAGTTTGGCCAGAAACAGATCCAAAGGAAAGGACAGCTGTTAAGAAAGAAATTGATTAGTTCCATTTTAAGTGATTGAAAGAAGAAAGGTAGTCTTTACTCAAATTCATTTTTCCAGATGAAACAAAGCCGGTTTTAAAAAAAGTTTAATCTGGTGTCTGTCTCTTCCAACAATTAGAACACCGCAGCTATTTTAAGTGCAATAGCTCTGAATTTGACTAATAACTAGCAGATTTCGACAAGTCATAGATATGTAATAATTAGTACTTCAATATAATTAAGTACACAGCAGCAAAGTTCTACCAGAAGCTAATACAATACTGAAAGGAGCAAAAACATTCCACACTTCAGTGGAACAGGGCTCCCCACTGCCTAAGTGCCGCCATGTAGCTGCAGAGTTCACATTTACACGCTAACGTACACATCAAAAACTTTCTTTGAGGGCGTTTCCTGTGGTGCTAACAAGTTGCAGCTTCTCTCCTGCTGGATCTAGATTTAACCAAGACTATGATCAAGTCTTAAAAAATTAAAAATTAACATCAATCCATCAACCTCCCCCCAAAATGAAAACCACACTCACAAAAAAGCAACCCCCACCCCCCCAAAAAACAACCACCCAGACCATATATGCAAGGCAGCAGCCATTTCACATACACTTTTGTTTTTAAAACTATTAATTACCAAATACATGAAAAACGCAGCAAACAAGCAGCAAACCCTCACCTTTTCATCCTGCACGTTTCTGAAACTGCACCTCATATGCTCCTAGATACAGATAACACAAGCATTGATGATATTTGCTAATTCTATAAATATACGCAAAAATGAAAGACCTTAACAGAGGAAGTCAGAAGTTCAACCAGAAGCCAAGGCTTCTCAGCATGACCAAGAATGCTTTGCTCTCTGCATTGGAAAATAACCATGGAGGCAGCCAGGAATACGCCAAAAAGGCTGCTTAGGAAATCTTCAGATTTTGTTACAAACATGCTAATTCTTGAATATCTTAATTAAAGATTTGTCTGAACTAGATGGGGGAACACACAGAAGGGAAGGGGAAGAAACGAAGTTCAGGGTTCAGCATTAAAGCCACTGACTTGGGTCACGAACTCACCCACTGCTGTCGTTCCACGGCGCATCCACCAGCACGGGCGCTGCTCGAGCCCTCCCCACGTCTGTAACTGTTCCCCCTCCCACGCAGGGGGGTATGTGTTGCAACTTCACCTTGCATGCTTTTCTTTGATACATTATTTCTTACAATGCTAGAATGTGATGCATAATTACAAGAAAAAAAAGTTGGATTTGAGCAATACTTGGATCACTAATCAGAGAGCAAGGAAGGCATCATGGGCCAGGTCTGGAGTCTGGGGAGACTTTTCTGAAATACAGAGTAGCGTTAGAAAAGAAATCTAAAACATGAAGATCTGCTTCTACTGATAATTCACGAGTCCTAACTTTAAAGCAGCACCATGCATTTAAGAAAGCTGATTTAAAAAAAAAAAAAAAAAAGCAGAGAAAAATTTAAAACACGTGTCTGTAGCTTTGTACCTTCTGTGGTTGGGATATTTAAGATCAGTAAAACTAAAAGCTGCACCTAGATTTCCAATTTCATACGCTTCCAGATATGGCTGAATTTGCCAAGGCACTCTAGAGCATCTCTCAGGATCAGCCATGCTCCCCAAATGATTTTGACCATCTGGACTGCAGAAGTGCCTGGGAAGTATTTCACCAAGAGGCGCTTCGCCAAACGAGTCACCATGCAACCATTAAAACCCAATCCCTATACTTGCTGACACGTTATTTAGAGAAAAAGTCAAATGTTTAACTGAAATGTTCGAGTCTCGTCTTACCTTTACATTAAAAAAAAATCAATGAAGAACAGACCTACTCCATCACTTGTTGAGCATCGCTACTAACTTCAACAGTGTCAAAATGCTAAAAGGAGCTCTCGATTTGACCTCAAAGACATTTTAATTTCTGTAAACAGCAACGCAGCGAACTCAGGGATATGGCAGAACCAATCCGTGGTTAGGGCCCCGTGAGAGCCTCCAGCTGAGCGCACTGTGCAGCCCCGCACGCTGCTCTGCGCACACAAGCGCTGGCCTCCGCGCAGCAGGACACCGGCAAGGAGACGCTTCGACGCTGGCACCTGGCTGATCTTCAAGGCATCTCACCCAACAGCTGAGCTGAACTTCTGCTTTCAGACCCACACCCCAGCTACAAATTGCTATTCCAGACAGAGAAGAGAAGACAGAAGAAGTGAAATGCCAGCTGGGACATGGCACTGTCTCAGGAAATAAAACATATCCCAGCAACTACTCCCAGTCAATTCCTCTCCCGGCGATGGAGAAACACCTCTAACAGAGGCTTTGCGTTACCCAGCCTTCTGCTTCCAGACTCTCATGGACATCACTTAGGTAGAGGAGCATCTCCATACATTTACGGGGAGGCTGAGCACTTAAGCCAAGATATTAAGATATTGCAAGATTTAATATTCTGGTTCCAAAGTGCCTTTATGGCTTAAGGCTACGGCTCAGTGCGCCTCCTACCAGTGAGCGGAGGAGAGGAAACAAAAACAAACAACATGACTGAAGAAACAAGACATTAAAAAGTTGAAGTCATTACACTAATGAGAACTACACTGCATATATTTCAAGAGGCAGGCTTGACGAGGATGGATGAAAAAGACGTTTACACAGTTATTTAGCACCTACACAGACAGAAGCCTGAAATAACTACAAGGCAAACGCTGCGGGATTAGTCTCCTTACGAAGCCAAGAGGAGAACAACAACAAAAAGCAACAGAAAATTTTCACTCCAATAAGGGATCAGAGGCGCAGTGTTTTGCCAAAGCACAACGGACGGCAGAAGACCTGCATTCTGGTTCAGGCTGTGCAACAGACCCCGTGCTTCAACCTGTCTCAGCTTTGCACGAGCAGCAAGGGACACTGCTCTGGCCTCAGAACAGTGGAAGGCGAGGCTAAGAACAGAGCAGAGAGCATCTCAAGATCTCTACAGCATATTTTGTGCTCCGATAAGTACGTTTAATCAGGTAAGTGTGCTGACATCCCTATAAAAATATCCTAAATCCAACAAATACTAAAGAATTTAATCAGTCATGCTAAATAATTAATTTTAAAGGAGAAGGTAGTAAGAGACAGGATAGGAATTTCACACATTAATATTAGGCCGTGCACCAGATATTTTGCATTTATGAGCAACTAACCCCTTTACTTACTTCCCTTCAGGACAAGAAGAGACTCTATGGCTCCACCAAAACAAACTTTTAAATCTACAATTAAATACAAAACTAAACACACTGCGAAGATCATGCACTGTTTTTGTATTTGCTCTTTTTTCCCCACTCCATGTGTTAAACTATACCTTACGTATTATTTAAAAGTCAGTTTTATAACAGCACCGCCTCTACCAACGTTTTTTAAAAATAAGGCCATATGCATTTCTAAAGCCATATGTTTGTTTTTTCTTTTTCTGTTGCCACAGCTTTGTGGTAAATAAACTCTCCAGGGCCCGCATATAGTCCGGGGAGCTGGAAGCAGCCAAAGACATGAACTAACCCATCCTTTTCAAACCATAGCCATACATGAAATGCAAAGCCTACCTTCCTATGTCTTTCTACAAAGCATGAAGATCTAGCTTCTGACAGAGCTGGAAATGCTAATATTTAGTGAAAAGAGCATCTCTACAGACAAGTCTTAAGTTTAAAGCCATGATTATAAATCTCAATTTGCAGATGTGTTTATGGGAGTCATTACAAACAACCAACAGATCGGGCTTGATGTTCCTAGGCACAAGAAAGTTTGAAGGCTTGTCGATTAATCTTTCCTCTTCAAACAAAGACTTAATCATGATGACAGCACGAAATTCAGCTAAAGAAGAACAGAACAATTCTGCTAAGACTGCTTAGCTGTCTTCCAAAGTGTGCGCTCAGATCACAAAGTTGCTATGGCATCAACTTCGGGACTGCGGTTAGACACACAAAACGTCTTTTTCCTACAGAATGTTATGGGAAGCTGAGAGACTTTGGCAATGAGCCAAACATGTTCTGGCTCTCTAGCGGGTACCATTTGTCACCATTCCGATGGTTAGCTAAGTTCAGAAAGCAAGACACTAGCACTTCAGTGCGCCCAGGAAACGAAGCTCTACACACACTGCACTAGCAATTACAAACAGAAATTGTATTCACGCTTACCTCGTTTACAAGCATTATTTAACGTCACGATACTACTTTCCCATCACTTAAGTGTTGGATCAGAAGAAACAGGAGAAGGCTCATTTCTGGCAGCTGCATATCAAACAACCGCGGGAGGAAGTTCTGCAGGATGCAAGATACCACGCTGATTTCCCATCCATATTTCCCGGTGCTTTTTAATTGCACGGCCATCGAGGTACTTTTTTAAGCC